>JASCZI010273165.1:2326-17070 GCA_036250425.1 Stylosanthes scabra | reverse complement strand
GTACTGAGAATCCATGGGTTGGGGATTCTCACTCCGTACATTATCAGACTTTTCAGGTACAGGTTCGAGCTTGGAAGGTTGGCGAAGTATTCGTGAAGAAGGTCGGGCATCTAGTTTCTCCAAGAGTCCAAGTCTTCCGCTGTGTAATGTGGAGAACTAGGAAGTAGGGCTGTGTAAGAGTTAGAGGTTGGTTTCAGTAATGGACCTAAGCTTCGCAGGTTCAGTTGTACTTCCTTAACCACACCACTGTTTCACACGCGATTAGTGCGTCGTCGAGGATCTGCCTTCCCTGAACAAAAGCAGTTTGGGTATCTCCAACTAAGTGGTTCATAACAGGTCTCATTCTTGCTACCAAGACTTTGGAGATCACTTTATACACACTACCAACCAAGCTAATTGGTCTCAGATCCTTTATCTCTTTCCCACCTCCCTGTTTTATAGCAAGCGTCACCCACGTCATGTTTACCTCTGGTGGCATGTATTCATCTTTAAAGAATTTCTGCACAGTTGCCGTAAAATCACTTCCAATTGTTGCCCACGTCTTCTTTATGAATCTGAGGTTATATCCATCCAGCCCCGGTGCTTTCGTAGGTTCACATGACCAGACAGCCTTCCTGATCTCCTCCCCCGTCGGCATTGATTCAAGTGCCTCGGCTTGCAGCTCTGATAGTCTTGGCAGTAGGCCATCTTGAACCATAATTTGTGGCATAGGCTTCTGTGCATAGAGCTCTTTAAAGTATCTCCTCGCCATGTTCTTTATCCTGCTCAGTTCCCTTATCACTCTTCCACCCTCTTCAACCTCCTCAATCATATTCTTCCTTCTTCTGATTGTCACCGTCGCATGAAAATATTTTGTGTTCTTGTCAATTTCCTTGACATACTTCTCTCTCGAATGTTGTCTCCAGTAAATCGCTTTTCTTTTGTACCAAATTTCCACCTGTTGCTTCAACGCCTCCCTTCTTGCAATATTCTCATCCATATTAATCCCACCATCAATATCCTTTTCAGCCCTTACTATTTCTTCCTCCAGGTTCTGAATTTTGAGTTCCATGTCACCAAATTTCTCTTTGTGCCATCTTCGGATTGGTTGTTTCATCATCTTCAATTTTTGTTCCACAGATCCATTGCCAAGTTTCATCCACTCTTGATTAAATCCCTTGTGAATTGAGGATGAGTAAACCAAGCATCTAGGGATCTAAATGGCCGCGGACCCCAGTCAATCACCTTCGGTCTCAGCACAAGAGGGACGTGATTTGACTTCGTACATTTGACTCCTTCCACCTGAAGGCCAGGTATCTTTTGAATTAGTTCTATATTTAGACAGAACCTATCCAGGCGACTTGCACATTTACCACTTCTCCACGTATACTTCCTGCCGCCGACGGGAATGTCAACAATTTCCATCTCATCCATCCACTCCTTAAACTGCTGCATAATAGTGTTGCTTGCTCTGCCACTACTTCTTTCACTGGATTTCAGAACCTCATTAAAGTCACCAAATGCAATAACAGGCGCATCGACAGTTAACTTGGCATTCACGATCTCCTCCCACACTCATTTTCTATCAGTCACACTATTTGGGCCGTAAACAAGAAATACCCACACCCGTTCCTTCAAATCTGACAATGTCCCTAGTAGACCAATCCATCTGTTACCCTTAGTTGATCTCTCTACCTGAAAGAAATCCTTCTCCCATATACAGATCAAACCTCCACCGTTATTGACAGCCTGAACTTCTTCCCACTGGTAATCAACATTTCCCCATATCCTTCTTATCTCATACTCCTTCAATTTGCTAATTTTAGTCTCCACAATACCCAACATATGAATCCTATTCTTGCTAACCATTTCTTTTACACAGCCCATCTTCCCACCCCCTCTCAAACCTCTAGCATTCCATAGCAATATCATTGAGAGGGGGTAATAGAAACACCTACCTCACTGTTTGCAGTCTTCTTCCTGCCCCTTGTTCTTTTTGTCTCTCTGCTTCGCCTTTGTTTTGCTTCCTCCTCTTCCTTATTCCTCAGGTACCGATTTGTCGTCCCTGCTTCCTTTGCTACGAGCCCAGTTTCTTCTCCTACCCTCCAGATTCTCTCCAGTTCCAACTCGCTATCCTCGATGTCGTCTTCTTCCGACTCTCCACTGCCATAATCCTGGTCGCTCCACACGGTATCATCAATGTCGCTGATTTCTTTGCATTTTTTACTCTTCTTCCTCTTGTTTGCACCCTTCAAGCCTGCCTGGATTCTATCTTTTAATTTCAAGCTCGTTCTGCCTCTTGATTTACCTCTTCGTCTCTGTTTCTGGGTGGGCACGCTTCTACCTCGCACCGCCCCACTCTGAGCTCCTTTTATTTGTTCCCACTCAGCCAGCCCTGATGGAGAGATAACAAAATGTAGGTTCAAAACCTGGAGGGGCCGAGTGCGAGTCGGATTCAGGCTCGCTACCAGATCCCATGGTATCTTCTACAATTGGGCCTACTCTGTCATCAGTTCCTTCCAATCTGCTTTCACCTTGGTTGTCATTTGTTGGGCCCCAACCCAATCCCATCTCTTTTAAGACATCATCTGTCGTCCTATCATCCTCAAATGTGTTAGTTTTAAGTTGGGTTGGCCTAGTTTGGATCGTTTTTGGCCATATCCATCTCATTTAGCATTTGGGCCTCATCATCAACACGCTCGTTGTTGGAGGCTTTGGAGGAGCTCATAAGTAAGATTCAATTGAATTTGTTACTTTGTGGAAAGAGGATTGATGAGAGAGATGTAAATGGTGGGGAGGTTTGGTGACAGTGATAATAGGGGTAATTGGAAAATTTTCATTTTTTAATGTTTGGATAGTTTTGTCAAAGAAAATTCATTTTTCATGGGTATAATTTTAATATTATTTTTTATGGGTAATTTTATCAGCATTCTGAACATTTATGGGCAGAAATGGTAGTTTTTTCTTTCAAAAAAAAAATAGGGTTTCTTCCTTTAGTCTGGATAGTAACTATTAGACCCAATGCTGCGATGTACCCCACAATAACGTCTTCACTCAAGTTAATTTAGAAGTTCAAAAGGTACTTAGTATAATTAAAGTATGTTATCTTTTTTGGTTTTCTACGATATCTCTGTATCTGGTAGGTAGAGATTAATTTACCGCTCCTGAATTGTTTTTCACCTGAATTTATAGTCATTTAATTTGTAGTGGATACAAAATTTTTTAGGATCTTGTCTTTGATGCTGTAAGGAGATTCAATCTAAATCCTGTGATGTTGGGCGTCGTTCTATCCTTCATCAGTTATTGGGTGATCCCTAACAATATTCATTTTCCAGCACATATACAAGGTACCAATGTCGTGTGATACTGAATTCATTTTTTATTTGCACATTAATTTACATGAAATGCAGTCCGTAACTTATAAAAGCAAAAGTGGTCACTGAAACGTCAATTTAGATTTTGAAATCTTTGATTTTGACATTACAAATAAAATTTTTCTTGAGTAATTATAATTTTTATTTCATCAAATCATTTTCAATAAAAATAGCAACAATACTTGCTTGAAGATTATACAAAACGTGTGTTATCTTCAAATGAGAACGCGCCCACTGCTTTGGCTTTTCTTTCGCAAATATAACACATAATCTCAATCTCTCTAGATCGTCTGGACTCTGAAATTTGATAATAAGCAAGGGTGCCTCCTTTTCTTGATTTTTTGACCTACGACAAGAGGGGTATAGTAGCTTCATCATCTTCTACACTCTTCTTGTTTTGGTAAACAAAGAGAACAGAAGAATAACACGTTTAATCTACTTTACTGTTTTTAAAAGATCTTCGTGTTGATGAGGAGTACTTTTTTTCTTTTAATTATTAAAGTCTATGGAGAATAGTTGCCATTCATAAATAGTAAGTCAAAAGTAGTAGAGTATACCCTTAGAAATCTAAGTCTGAATATCCAATCACTTCAAGATGATTTGATTTGCTATAAGTAAGCATGTATTCTTTTATTTCCTGCAGAAATCTTAAAACTTTCGCAACTTCCCAATGATTCATTCTTGAGTTATTATTTTGGTATCTACATTCTACTAATCATACCGACTACGAAACTGATATCTAGCCTCATGTGTCTATTCCCAACAACAGATAAATATGTAATTCCTTCCCTCTGTGTCTATTCCAAAATATTTTTTGGACATTGAATGAGACTAAATTTGTTCCAATTTTGAATTGGAATGGGTGATGCCAAACATTGTAGCATTATTCCGAGGAACATCTCTAATACTTTGGTAATATAAGATTTTTCACTTTTTCCCAGTTTTATATTGAGTTTTTTCTTTATTGATACTAAGAATATTAATAGCAGCAAGTTTTTGAATTTGAAGTTGTAATTCAAGATTCAATACACTAAGGGAAAATTGGACTTGTTTAGATCTATTAGAAAAATTCAGCTAACTAATTATTGATTATCAATTATTTTTTTAAAATAACAATGGCTTCCTCCATCCTATTTTATTATTTAACTAATAAATATTTATTAAACTAAGACACCATAATATTTTCTTAGAATTTGTATATGGATAATGATGTATGACGTATAAGCAACTGGAACAAGACATATATATAACGTGTATTGAAAATTAAAACGAAGAATAAGACTTTGAAAGACAAAAGTAAATAAATAAATAAAAAAAGAAACAAAGAAAGAAAGAAATATATGCCTATAACTAGCGCTTTGGATACGAGTGAGGAAGGAATATACCTATGCATTATTGATGGTTTATCGCCTCATCATATTCATATGAGTTGCATTGCATTATTATGTGGGCAAAGGACCCCATTCCCTTATCTATGAGAATGGAATGCTCAAAATGAAGTAACCGCAATTAATAGAGATAATGTAGATGGATGGCGATTGGTGACCATGGAAAATAATAACATAACCTTTCTTCATCCTCATTGATTGCTATACCAATACCATGAAAAGGGATTTCTCTCTTCATCCTTATTTCCGGTGCCTTTGATTTGATAGTGGACCACTTACAAATTATAACAGTATGATTATAAGGAAGTATAGCTAATTAATATTTTTTAATTAATAAATTAGCCAATAAAAAATAGAACATTAGTAATTATTGTTTATAGAACGTGCACAATAAAAGTCATAGAATATTCAAAACCTAAAACAACTAACTATCAATTAATTTTATATTTTTTTGAAACAGAATATCTGAAATCTAAAAAATAAAACATCCAATTTAAGTTGTTAACTAATATTGACTAAATTTTTATTGGTTACCTAATATCAAGTATAGATAACTAATAATTTTCTAACCAACAAAAAATAGAATATTTGAAACTATTGTTTATATAACATCCACAATGAAAGTTATAAAATATCTGAAACCTAAAATAATCTCAGTCAACTTTATATTTTTTTAAAAACAGAATATTCGAAACTTAAAAATAGAAGATCCGAAACATAAATAAATAGAACATCTAATTTAAATTATTAATTAATATTAGCTGAATTTTTATTATATTCTTAGTCATCTAATGTAATTACTCCTATGTTTTAATTTTCTTTTTTTTTTTTTGGGTTGGCCATTCTATTATTATTAACGCTTTCGTACGTCTTTGCCTCTTTCTTGAGTAAAAGGACAAGATCCACTCTGACACGAAATTAGGAATCACCTTCCACGTGTTCACTCGTGATTTGCAACACTCCTGAAAAGTTGGGAATGGTGGAATGGATCCCCTTAATTATTAGAGATTAAAATATAATTTTTCTAAGAGAATATTCGATGCTAGTATTAATTTTAAATTTATTTTAAATCTCATAAGATGTCATGTAAATATTTGTGGAATCATATATGATTTGAGATGAATATGAAATTTATTATTTTAATATTTAATTTTAATTTAATATCAATTTGAGTCTCACATAATACTATTTACATTCCTTCAAAGTGATACGGTATCAACTTAGTGATACCGGTATCACTTTCTTTCTCCTTCCAATGCATGATTCAATATCAATTCAGTTCATTTATCATTTCAATAAAAATTGATATCCAAAAATATCCCATTGGAGATGCTCTAAGGTTTCGCAATGAGTATTTATTTTAGTCAGTTATAAATTTTTTTTTAAAGTTTTATTTCTTTCTTAAAACTTTTAACAAATATCTTCGAAAAACACTTGTCAACTAACTTTCTTTAAAATAATACATATTTACTTTGTATATAAACTCACACAAAAATTTATGAACTTGATATATAGTGACGGAGCTTGAGAAAATTATTTAGGGTAAATTTTTTTTTAACATAAATTCAAATACTCAATGGTCGTAAAGTTTAATTTTAATTATTTAAGGAAAAACTTTATTTTTAAAAATTATTTATAAAATAAGTTTTAAAAAAAGAAGGAACAAAAGTACATATGAATTATTATACGGTGGATAAAAGTACACATGAATTTTTTTAATGATCCAAATGTACACATGAATTTTTTAATGACCGAAATGTACGTATGAAATATTCTATTATTGGACAAAAGTATATACGAATTTAAAAGATTCATGTGTACTTTTTTCCCTTATTAGAATATGTCATGCGTACATTTTGATCATTTAAAATTTAAATAAAACAATTTTAATATGGTCAATTAAATTTAGAAAGAAGAAATATATAAAATATCTCAACATTATTTTATGTTATTTTTAAAAATAGTTTCCATTGATAAATTGGTGTAAAAAGTATTTTTTATAAAGAATAACATTTTAAATGATCTGGAAGAAAAATTATTAGTTACTCCAAGAGCAACTCACAATTCTTTTTCTCTCCAATTAAATCATGTCATATTATTTTTAACATAATAATTTATTCATTTTTCATTTATTATTTTAAAACAAATTAAATTAATAATTTTACTAAAATATCCTTATAATTTATTTAAAGAAACTAAAATATCATTCCGTTTAAATTTATAAAAAAATGTGATGAATTGTGTTGTTAAAAATTTGAAATTAAATTAATTTATTTTTATGAACAAGAGAACATAATTAGAAATTAAATGAGAAATTAACAAAAATAAAAATAACATATGAGAGAGGATAATTAAAAATTAAAAGAGAAATGAGAGAGAGAAGCATAGGAAAAAGAGAATAAGAATTGGAGAGAGAAGATGGAAAATTTTTTTAAATAAATAAAATAAAAATGATATTTATCAAAATACATTCGTATAGGATTATTTATCAATTTTTATTCTATTATCAGAAGGTCGGTACTAAGTACATTTCAGTGCCGGCTTAAGGCGGTACTGGACTAAAAAATTTTAAATAAAATTTGCACCAGTACCGTCCTAAGACCGGTATTGACTTGTTTTCAATATCGCCCCCACTGAGGCTGGTACTGGTACTTCATCTCTCAATCCTCACATAATCAGCAAAATATGCCATTTTTTCAATTCTCTTCGATAGCCGTGTCATTTTTTTAAAAAAATAAGAGATTAATTAATTTCGTACTACTTGCATGGTCTTCAACTTTATCTCTCCTTCTTGAAAAAGAATACACCTTTTTGGAAAAAAGAAAACAAAGCTCTTTTTTTAACTTCTTATGTGTTATAATTATCAAAAAATAATTCAATTCTATGTATTTATTATTTAAATGAACGTTAGTGTTAGTGATGATGAGTATTTATAATTTTTATTTTTCAATTATTATTTATGCATAAAGAGTATTAACTCAAGGCATCAAAGTGCTCATGGAAAAGAAAGAAGAATGGAAGAAAGAAATATGGCAGGTGGATACATTAGGAGCGACCAATCCTGTTTAACTACTTAAATCGATAGTTTTTGCTAATAATAGGCCAGTATTGGCCTTAGAGCAGTATTGTGTACATTTCAATACCAGTCTTAGGGCGAAACTGGTGCAAAGTTTTTTAAAATTTTTTTAGCCCAGTACTGGCTGATGATATTGAAATATATCCAGTACTGCCGGCCTTAGAGCGATACTGGTAATAAAATGGAAATTGGTAAATAATTATATACGAATGGATTTTGGTAAATATCGTTTTTATTTTATTTATTTAAAAATTTTTTTCGAGAGAAGATACTATAATAAATATTCTACTTTTATTGTTATTAATTTTAAATTAATATAATACAGTACACATGACATGATTTAAGTATAGAGAAAAAAATAATGTATTACTCCAGAAGCAATTAATAATTTCTCTCGATTTGGAAATTGTTTGGAATGTAATTTGAATCTACACATCTGTATAAGAAAAAAAAATAGTTTAACAAAATAGTTAAATTTGAAAAGAAATTGTTTATATACATAACTTTGTGACTGTATTCTTATTAAAACCATTAATTTCAATGTAATTAAATCAGCCTAATTGATTTGGGCGTCTTCTCTTTTCTTGAATTATGATTAGTGACCCTGATCAAATGGTAATAATGGTTCTCTACTTTTTCAAAGAAGGTAACAAAGCCGAACTAGCTTGATTGGCGATTGATCTCTTTATAAATTTTTGTTTTTGTTTTTTTTTTAAAAAGAGAAGAATCTTATTTTGTCCACTGTATTTGATCTTTGATGTATGGACGTGGAAGATGATGAGAACCGAACAAATCCGTTACCACACCATCATAGCATCTTTCTCGCACCACATACATGGAACCCACCCTCATCTCCCCCTGTTCCATTCATCGCTTTATACAGTGTTTACACTATCCGTTCTCATTTGTTAATCGGTTTTGTAATGTTGACTTTCCAATTTGCAAAACAAAGGAACTAACAGCCAAGAAAACTAGCTACTCACAAATACAACTTTGATATAACCATTTGAAGAAAAATGATTCGACAATATAGTGTAAAAACTTCTATGACAAAAAATTATAGATTTCGATTCTTAAATAGGGTATCAAAATTAATCACCTCCATTTCATTAAGTCCAAATCAGAAGTAACTAATATACATCAAAATCTTACATTAAACAGAGATTAGATCCATGCTAATTTGGATCTTCATCATCAAATTGTATATCTAATAACATTTATTTTTACGGTGATGCAATATGTGAAAAAAATTTATTACGGTGACGTTTGTTCAGGAAGATGAAGGAATGGAGATGGAGGAAGAGGAGGGAGAAGCATAGGCCTTAGTGAGGAGTGTGTTGGCGCGTGAGAGCTCTTCCCTTAGAGAAACGATTCGCGCGTGGTACTCACGTGCCTGATGAATGGCCTCAGCTTCAAGCTCACCGAGCTGCGAGCAGAGCCTCTCCTCTGCCTCCTCTGCCACGCGCAGCCTCTCGAACGCGCTCTGCAGCTGCCTTCTCATCTCCTCTTCCCTCTCCTTGCTCTCCCTCAGCTCCTTCTCCAACTCATCGTTCCTCTTCTTCAACTCCGCCGCCGGTTGCGCATCTTTCGCCGGCGTCATGGCTTTCTTGTTGCCGGCGCCAATTCCGATCGCAGCCATCATCATCGCCATATATAAATAAAGAGGTTATAAAAATATTGGAAGAAAGAAAGTCTATATTTGGAGAAAGAGCGTAACGAACTACGTCCTATGCTCTGTGTTCTTTTTAATAATGGTTGGGATGATTTTGTGGTGTGGCGGCATGGATTTCGAATGGGGTATAAATAGAGCGTAATCAGATGTGTCCAGGTTCAATGAACCTGAATTTCCACCCGCGACCATTTAACCCGTTCTGGGTCCTGACCTTTGCTGACGCATTTGCTTCGCTTGCTTCCGTTTTTTCTGTTTTTCACTTTTCACTCTTCTATGAATCTATCCCGATGTTTCTTGTCCATTGTACCCACCACCAATCCACCATACATGCATACTGGTCCTGTTAATTAAATATTAATATTAATTATTATTATTATCCCTACGTTTGTCGGCTTAAGATAAATTTTGTTAATTAAATTAAATATTCAAAGGGGAAAAATATCTTCTTATTATATAATGTAAAGAGTTTAATTTTAATGCGATAACGGTGTAAAAAGTTTTACACAGTCATTTAATTATATTCATGCATTTATATGACTTTAGAAATAGTGAGTCTGAAAATTAATTACTTTTAATGATATAATAACATTTAATTGGATACATGTGTAAAATTTTTTTATACTCACGATATATGAAAATTAAATCCTAATATAAATGATTAGATGTTTTATTGTCAAATGTTTTTGGACACCTAGCATTACTGTTGCTAAATAAGTATGTTATGATAGTAAATGCCTAAATGGTGTATGTTCAAGGCTTTTGGACAAATATTAATTCGCTGTACATATGAGTTTAGAATTTATAATTGAATCGTTAGATTATTGTGTACGTGATGTGACAATCAACTTCCAACATTTATTTAACTCGATAAGTAAACTAATTATTTCATCAACCCAAATTGACTATTTATATATGTCTTAGAATTTAATAATTTGAAATAAAACAAATATTAGTTATTAATTAAGTTTTGGAACTTAAAATTTTTAGAGTTAATTTTAAAATATGGTAAAATGTTCTATACAATTGTTTAATGATATTGATTCTTTTCGATAATCATTCTTGCAATATATTAAAAATAGTATTTTTGCTGTATTATTTTACGTAATTAGATATATATGTAACGATAATATCCGGCGTATAAAAATTGTGTAACTAAATTCCATCAAATTAGTCGAACAAACGACGAAAATCACTTAGCCAATTTTTGATTAAAAAGCCTTTGATTACATAAATTCAATTTTTGTTTCGGCATTTGTACCAAGTTCGTCAAATTTATGACAAACTTGGTAAAACCCTAGGTTCTTAACATGGTTTGGGAATTGCATCAAGTTTGTCAAACTATAGGATGAACTTCATGTTTTTTGTAAAAAATGGAATATAATAACATTAATTAATTAATAATATTAAACAAAATAAATTAATTAATGAGAATATTATATTTTAACATGATAATTTTATTATGTATTTTGTTAATTAATAAGAGTATTATATTTTTCAATAATAATTATGCGCCGGTTGGACTTGGAGAAAAAGAAGAAAAAAAGACGATGTGTTGGTTGGACTTGGTTAGGAAGAGGAGAGTAGGGGTGTGAAACGGGTCGGCCCGCTCCGCCCCACCTAGTGAGGCGGTCCTAAAATTCCACCCCATCCCGCCTAATGGCGGGCTGGCGAGCCAAACTTTTAATTTTTTATTTTTAAATAAAAATAATTAAATTCATTAAAAATATATATATAATTTAAAAATATATCAAAAAATTTTAATTTTTATTTAGTATTATTAAAAACATCCAATTAAATATTGATTTCTTAATATAATTTTACAAATATTTCAATAACTTATAATATTTTTACTAATTAACTAATTATTTTTTTTTAAAGTAGCGATAAAAAGAGGCCCGACGGGCTAGCCCGCCCCGCCGAAGCCCGCGGGCTAAACGGGGCGGGTTAGGCGGGTTTTCTTATTTTGACAGTTTTGAAATTCTAGCCCGGCCCGCCTTTTTTGGCGGGTTAAGCGAACCGGCCCGACGGTTTTCGGCCTCTTTGACACCCCTAGAGGAGAGGAATATAAAGAAGACGCCAGTACGAAGAAGACGTTGGTATAGTGGGGTTGGTGTAACGACCTGACTTTCAGCATGTCATGATCATGCCGACGACCAAATAGTTAGCTTGGTCGGCCCTAGACAAACTACTTACGTTATCATAATTACGTATAAGCCTGTTGAGAATAAAATAATAAAACAAATGCACAAAAAAGAATAAAACAATACTAACAATCAAGCACACACAAGCGAGCTAACACAAAAACAATAAAACAATTGCGCAAAAAAGAATATGGCTTCTTACTGGCAAGCAAGTGGTCATGCACACAAGAATAACACCAAGTGGTCGTGCACACAATAATGGCACCAAGTGGTCGTACAAGTGCATGCAAACCATGCAAACAAACACACACAAACAATAACAACACAAAGTGGCCGAGCACACAATAATGGCACCAAGTGGTTGTGCAAACAATGGTATGATGCATGCTTTGTCCTAATGTAGGCCATGAGGTCACACGTCGGTTGACTACCCGTAACCCGACGTTACTCGGAACAAGTCCGAATATGGCTTCATACTGATCACAGGCAATTCACATAAAATATGGCATCTTGCCACCAACACAGAGACAACCAGGCGGAACTACCCCTTGAATCCGGTTTAAGTTATATGAGATCTCCATCGCCTACAGTAAAAACGGTGTTCCTTCAACATAAGGGGAGCGACCCAAATGTTCACACAATCATACAAGATTATTTCCCTTCCATATTTCTCATCTCATTTTCCATCTTGGTCCTTTTGACCATTCCGGTCCTCTTGACCGTTGACCGAGTAAATAACTATGGTCGGCATAACTGGACCACTACAGACATACGGTTGAACCAATCGGTTCAACTAGCCCGAACCCGATTCAACTAAATCATTTCGGTTCAGCCACTGCACCTGGTCTAATGAAATCAATTTGTCTCCAAGGGACGAACCCGATTCGGTTGTACAGGTCCTATGCTCGATCCAATCAAACCGAATTAGTTACAGCCATCACTCAAGGGTTTCTTCGCAACTTGGGGCTTTGTTATAATTATGTATTCTCATCCTTACATAATATGATTTTCTCTAACATTCCTACGTTTTGTTTGAGACTTTGAGTTTCATCCTAATATTTTGGTGGATAGTTTCTACATTCCTAAGGGCTTATGTTTTGAGTTTGGTTTCTAATATCTTATTGGGAAATTCCTAATGTTATTCTAAGTTATACAGTAGTTATTCTTTGTAGCATAATCTTTTGCTAAAGTATTTTATTCTTGTTCTTAATGTCTTTTAGTTTCATATCTTAACATTATGTCTCTAAGACTTTTATGTTTACTTTAGATTAACTTGTCACTTGAAGTTTAGATGTCTTTTAAGTTTTTCTTAAAGTTTCTTATTGATATTTTACTTCATTATCTTTGTATAGTCTTTTAAGTCTTATATTCTTGTTCTCCCTTGTATTTCCTAAAAATTTACTAACTGTTTTATGTCTTGTAATTTCTTTTAAGATTAAGATTATTATTCTTCTCTTTTAGAGTAATCATCTTTTATCTTTACAAAACTTAAGCTTTGATGAAGAGGCCATCCTAGGCGTCGCAAACACGGTTAATTCGGAGTTCCTTTTCTCTTGAAAACAGGAAGAAATCGTTGTAGGGAAACCCAAATAGGTTATGAATACGAGCGAAGGACGTTCTTATCAACAAGAAGTGTCACAAGAGCTTGCAACCACGTTAAAAATACCGAGTATGGGACTCGGGTCGTTCTCCCAACGAATTCACGCATGAGTCGACTTTGGTTGTTAAGAAATCGGGGGTTGCAATTGTGTGTGTGTGAACAGAGAGTAAAAGAGAGATTAAGAGAAAACTAATAAAAAATAGGTGCTTGGTCTTGGATCGAGGTATTGTGTGTCCCCATGAACACCACTAATCCCAAGTATGGATGGTTGTCACGTAACTTGTGAAGCCACACCTTACTAAACGGTCGAGTGGGTAGATTAACCCCGTTCCGTAAGTCCTAGGCTTCTCATACTCTAGTGCAACAGACCTAGGTCTTTGGAACATGGATAAAACCTCTATGTTCACCTTATTAAGGACTCACTCTAACTAGCGAAAGCCTGGCGTCAACAGAACGGTTTTAACCCAATGATTAACCCATCCTTTCCTTAAGGATTAGGAGCTAGGATCATCCACACCTTAATCCATGACCAAAGTACAAGAAAACTATTCTAAAACTAAACCAAGCATTTTATCGAACATTTGGTGGTGATGCGGCGAATCTTTTCGCAACAATCCGGCAAGTGCACCGGATCAAGTAATACCACTTGAGAGTGGGTATCGTTCCTTCGAGGAAAGGTGGATCAAGCAATATTCTTAATCACTTCTCTAAGTAGATCAAAGTATCAATCAAAGATTAATGTGAAAACTAAAGAAAGAAGCAAATAAGAACCATGCAACAACAAGAAAACATCTCAAGAATCAAAATCTTTATTAACAAATTATTATTAATCAACAAGTCAATTATAAAGAAAGATGGGAAATGCAAATGTAAAAGGAAAGATCAACGAATTGGAGATATTCATCACTAACTTCATAAACCAGATTTTACCATTCAATTTATGCAATTACTTATCAAATCAAAATGAACCCTAATATAACTAAATCCTAATCTCTTAGTGATCTAGTTTCATCTTTATCCTAATTAATCATCAATCTCTTGACTAATTAAACAAGAAAAGAGATAATGCACACATCATGATTCAAATCAACAACAATCAACAAGATTTCATGGAAAGAATTAACATGTTACATATTCAATCTCATACAAACCCTATTAGATTATTAAAGATTCTAATGCACATCAAATCACATGCTCATCTCTAAGTCACATGAAGAAATATGGAATGATTCCTGAAATATGTTTGAATGCCTATTTTCTCAAACTCAACAATTCAAATCATGAAAGATCTAATTATTTCTCAATACATTAAACCTTCAAAGACTAAAATCAAAGAATCAAATAAGATACAAATCAATCATCTATGTGATAAAAATACAGATTCATATACATACACACTTATTCAATTCATCATCTCTAATGCAAAGAAAAATGTGAAAGATGCTTCTTGAACAAGTTCATGATATCAATATTAATGCAAAACCAGATTTTATGTCACCTATCCAATCAAACAA
>JASCZI010273163.1:0-12817 GCA_036250425.1 Stylosanthes scabra | reverse complement strand
CAGAAGATCATTGTTTGAGGTTTGTCATATCTCGATAATATATACAAACCTTTTATTTAGTTAATGAATTTTAGTGAGCCTTGAATTGCTATTTCAGGTGTTACAAAGGATACTAATAATGGGCACTGGTGTTGTAAAAAATGTGAACAAAAATAACGCATCCCATGATTAAGTTACGGAAGATACTGAGGTTGATACAGCGGAGCAAAGTGCAATTAACTTGAGAAACCAGCAGCAGTGTCAAACATCAAATGCTTTGATTGTACAAGACCAACGTCCTGCTAAGGGAACTCCAGCTCTGCCTGTTGGCCAACTTGGTCTTGTAAAGATGCCCAGCATGAGCATAATGTGGTTAGTTTATTATCTCTTTACACTAACATCCCTTTTTTGTGTATTTTCTAAAATACCGCCATGATTTACGTTAAATAATTTACCGCATCATCCTTTTTAGCCATAAAATGGTTCGTTGAATCACTTCTTAGTTTGACAGTGAGATCATTTCTAAACAGGATGATTATCCCGCAGATCCAAGACTATCACAGGAAAATGGGGCTTTGGCTACAATAAATTCTCAGCCTCCCCCTGCAGATATTCTTAGTGATCTCTTAGGTCCGTTGGCCATCGAAGGTCCCCTCAGTAGCAGCGTACATCCTCAACCAAGCACAACTTTTGAATTGGAAGTAACTGCGGTTGAAGCCACTGCAATAGTACCTGCAGATCCAAGACTATCACAGGAAAATGGGGCTTTGACTACAGTAAATTCTCAGCCTCCCCCTGCAGATATTCTTAGTGATCTCTTAGGTCCGTTGGCCATCGAAGGTCCCCTCAGTAGCAGTGTACATCCTCAACCAAGCACAACTTTTGAATTGGAAGGAACTGCGGTTGAAGCCGCTGCAATAGTACCTGCAGGGGTGCAGGCCAATTCAGTGCAGGTAACTTGCATTGTGATTTGAATAACCAATGAAGTCTTTTGCTTTACCTGATGTGTTATATGAAAAGTTAATAATAATTTTTACAACTTTTAAATTCTCTCTTTTTGTTCAGACATAATTAGGATCATGATGAAGCACAACATTAGACCAGAACTATTTTTTTATTAACAAAAGTTCGCCAATGATAAACCTCATATCAAGGCAGTTTTTAACTAAATCATTGTCCATTTTCCAACTAGTGAGATATTACTGCAATGCAGTAGTATGTGTGCCATGGAAAATAATTTCCAACTTTTTTGTGTGCAGCCAATTGGAAATATTTCTGAAAGATTTCAAGCTTTGTGCGTGAAAGATAGTGGTGTTCTATATGAGGATCCTTATATTCAGGTTTTTATTTGGCAATTTTGTTCTTTTCCTTTTTCTTAATACAAAAAATCAGGCATATATACGTTCAGTTTACTTACAAAGACCTGTATAGCACAAGCTTATATTCTTAGTGCCTTCAAATATATATATTTTCACAGATTGGCGTTAAGGCAAAATGCAGAGCTCATCATGGGCATATGGTTCTTTTCTTGGGAAACAAGAATGCTGCTCCGTGTCTTTGTTCAAGCTATCATGTTGCCTCCCACCCATTTCAAGATGGAGCTCTCACTAGTACCGGAAACTATACCTCCCGTTCATAGGTGAGAAACTCTTTATTTGTTTTTTTTTTTTTTAAATTAAATATTATTTTGTTTACTTTGTTACTATATCGGTTATATAGGTGCAATGCCCACTTGAAGTCATTAATCTTCGTTCAAGCAGAGATGTTATTGTTCTTGACTTGTCCTACAAGTTTGGAATGTGAAGGGTAAATAGAGTATTTAATGCTATTTCTAATATGCAACATTCATAACCTTTATTGTCCATTTGTCTGTCATTTTATAGGTCAACATCAAACTTTGCCTTCCAGCTGTTCTGAATAAGATGCTTCAGCCAATATCTATAGCTGCCGAAGAGTTTTTCCCACAATGGAGATCACTTCCTGGACCACCTTTGAAGCTTCAAGAAGTGGTATGTGAAGTTTATAATTTTCCAACTTGGATGTATTTTAGGGATGTTTAATTCACAAAGGGATATCATATTATCATTGGTATAGCTGCTTTATTCTTCTGGTCATGTGGTCATATGTTTATCTTTCATGGTTGATTTGCAGGTCAGAGGTGTTAGACCACTTCCACTGATCGAGATGGCAAATTTTATTCAATGGTATGGCAAATTTTATTCAATGGTTTCCATTTGACAGTTTGCCCAGGGCTGGTATGATAGTGAAGTCCCTCTTGTTACCTCGTTTTTCCATCTTTATTTCCCAGAAATACTTTATCATCTATTAATTTATTTGTAACTTGTTTCTCCTAACTGTCTGCTTTAGGATCCAAATCCAAACAATCTTGTTGTGAGCACAACATTCTATTCGGTAAGTACACGGGCAATGCTCTGTCTAGTAAGTATTCATGTTAAACCTTATGTCCTGCATTTGAAGTCCTTGAAAATATATTCGTTAATTTTAAATAATCTGAAATAAGAAGGGAAAACGGTGGAAGCATTTTTCACCTGCATCAAGCTTACATGTTCATTTTCAATTGTCTTATATTGGTTTTCGTAGATAATACATATGTGAATGGTATAAGGGACTTATATTCTGCCCCCTCTCCCCCATAAGCATATGGGCTGCTATTTTATTAATTGTTACTCATTTTTTTATTGGTTGTGCTATCTGAACACCAGGCATTAGTAATTAAACTTAATTAAACCAGTTTTAGTTGACACTTTAGGGAAGTAGCTGTTTTAACATTGCACGTGAATGACATGCAGATAAGAATCGAAATAGATCCTGCAGATAGAACCCAGCTGCGATTGACAGTTGCTTTCGGGGCCCTACAGTAACATTTCAGTATGTGATTCAGTTTCTTATTCACCGAAGCCGTCAATAAATTCTATACTTTTACTGATCATTTCCATATTGTCTTGCAGGTTGAAGGAGTTCATCAAGGAACAACTAGTTGTCATCCCCACAGCAACATGAGTACCGACACGACCACCTCCTCCAACTCCTCCGGTGGGACAATCATGATGCAAGGGCTGGCGGAATTGAGAGTGAGCTTGTTTAACAGCAGAGTGTTGGAGCAGGGATTTCTTTGTTGTTGGGCATTTTTGAGATTCTTTCTGCACAAAGCGATTGTCCTTTTAAGTGATATTTTGTATATCACTTGGGTGAGGGTGTTTTTTTTTTCTTTTTTCTTTTTCTCAATATATTTCCCCTTCCTAGTTTCACTGCCAACAAATCATATACTGATAAGCAGAGCAATGGTCTTGGGGGAAATAATGATGTGCGCTTCTAGATGAAGCCACAATAGTATATATTTCATAATTTAATCTGAATTCGAAATAAGAAAATCTTATCAATGTGGATTTCACGGAATTTTCTATGTGCATGGCAGGTTTTCTCTACTCTCAGCTTTAGTGGTTTGGAACTTCACATATCTTCAGTAGACTAAATCGCTGCTTTGATGTTGTGATTATAGAGGAATCAGCTCAAGCTGTAAGTTTGAAATCTTTTTCAGTGTTAGATTGCTTGTAGTTCAATCAATTTGGCTAAGCTGCCTAACCAATTTAGTAGTATATAGTGATGGAACTCATGATAGGCATAATTGATAATAATCAGATAATTTTTCGGATTTCATTTTCATGTTAACTCAGTGTAAACTTTTCTATATAAAGATAGAGTAATCTATTTTTAGAAATCGTCCAATCCTTTTTTTCTTTTCTTTTATTATTATTTTTTTTTTTTTTCAAAAAATTTGGTGGCCTTTTACTTGGGAGTATACTAAATGCATGGATACATACATACATATTCCTTTAATATCTTGCTATTTCATTTTTCCAGAAATTGTGCTTACTGTTTTTTGTTGCACAGTTGTCTGTGTGCTTGCATTTTTAATGTCTAGTCTACTAATTTCTGCAAGTAATCATATGCAATTGCCTTATTGTTAATTTTAGTCAGCATAGTGAATTTACTCGTGTCTCAAATGTTATATTTTGTTCCCTAAGTAAGTTGTTAGTTGTGTTGTTCTTTTGTTTTAATTGCAATAAGTAGATTAATGATTGCCAATGTGTAATGAATTTCTTTTTTCAATGTAAAAACCAATGTTGCTAATTTTATTAAATCTCTTTGGACGACATGCTACCTATGAACAGGTGGAACCTGCAAACCTTGTGCCATTAGTCAATCAATGCAAGAAAGTATTTCCGGTATTATTCACCACCCCACTCTCTCATCAAATGATCGTGGACTGTTTATATTTTACAATATTGTAGTTGCAGTTATGTCTTAAAATGCCCAGTTTGCAGGTTATAACTCAATTAACTAATGATATTTAGAAATGAGATTTCTAGTATTATGGATTTATTGATTTTTTATATAGGACCTGGCAACATGGATTTGTTATTGTACATCAGGTATTGAACTTGTTTAAATAGGCTAGATTAAGCATTGTTGTGGTCATATTTGGTATAGTGTTGTCACCACTGCTACTACATTTAATTTTTGGCATTTTGTGTTTTAAGGTTGGTGATCCTACACAGCTTCCAGCAACTGTAATTTCAGATGTTGCTAAGAATCATGGGTAAACAATTCTACTTATGATAATCATATCTTCTAGTTATATAAAACTAATCTTCTGCTTTATACCCTAATTTTGTGCTGTTTTTGCCTCATGATTTAAGATATGGCACAAGCTTATTTGAAAGATTGATGCAAGCTGGCTATCCAGTTAAAATGTTGAAGATCCAATACTGAATGGATCCTGAGGTTGGTTCTTATTTTATTGTAACTTTATAAAGTTATTTTGTTGTATTTTTCTGTTCATACTATGCTCATGCTTCACATTAAGGATTGAAATTTGATTTGCATCACAAGAGTTGTTATTTTTCTTGAAGACACAAAAAAATTAGTAGAATTATATCATACTCATTACTCTTTATATTTGGTCCTTTGGTTTTATGAAACTTTATCTGTTTTAATTTAGGGGAATAAGTTCATCTTTATATTTTGTGAATGTGGATATGAATGTGGCTAGAATAATTTTTGCATAGATGATCTTACCAGCATATGGTAGAACTGGATTATATTCATGACTCTTTTGAACATATTAAAAGAAATGTTATATACCCAAATACTTGAGATGTTATGAAGCATGGATCATGTCATTGATAACTCTGCCTATGTAGAACTTTCTTGCAAAAATTTTTACATAGCCGGTTCCAAGCCCGGATAAAAGAGGAGGATGAATGATGGTAAACGTAGCTTTTATGACCCGAAAAGATTGAGAATATCATACTTGGACCCAATTTGAAAAAAAGATGGTATAGTTGCTTCGATAATAACAGTATGTGGTTTGACATACTTGGACCCTTTTCGAAAAAAAAGTTGGTAAAGTTGCTTCGATGAAAATAGTATGTGGCCTGACATACTCAGACCCTATTCGAGAAAAAGTTGGTAAAGTTGCTTCGATGAAAATAGTATGTAGCTTGACATACCCTTTTCGAAAAAAATTGGTAAATTTGCTTTGTTGAAAAGAGAATGTGGCCTGACATACTCGTATCTTTTTCGAAAAAAGACTTGGTAAAGTTGCTTTGATAAAATGAGTATGTGGCATGACACACTCGGACCCTATTCGAAAAGAAAGATGGTATAGTTACTTCGATGATATGAGAATGTCGCATGATATTCTCCGACCCTATTCGGAAAAAAAGATGGTATAGTTGTTACGATAATAAGAGAATGTCATGTCGAATAATATTCTCCGATCCTATTCGAAAAAAAAGATAGTATAGTTGCTTCGATGATATGAGAATGTCGCATGAAATTCTCCAACCCTAATCGAAAAAAAGATGGTATAGTTGGTTCGATGATATGAGAATGTCGCATGAGATTCTCCGAACCTATTCGAAAAAAAAGATGGTATAGTTGCTTCGATGATATGAGAATGTGGCCTGATATTATCCGACTTTATTCGAAAAGAAAGGTGGTATTAGTTGCTTCGATGATATGAGAACGGCGCATGATATTCTCCGACCCTATTCGAAAAAAAATGGTATAGTTGCTTCGATGATATGAGAATTTTGCATGATATTCTTCAACCCTATTCGAAAAAAAAATTGTATAATTGCTTCGATAATATGATGGTATAGTTGCTTCGATGATATAAGAATGTCGCCTGATATTATTCGACCGTATTCGAAAAGAAAGATCGTATTAGTTGCTTCGATGATACGAGAATGTCATATGATATTCTCAGACCCTATTCGAAAAAATAATGTACAGTTCTTCGATGATAAGAAAATGTCGCATAATATTCTCCGACCCTATTTAAAAAAAAAAAAAAAAAGATGGTATAGTTACTTTGATAAGATGAGAATGTCATGACGCATGATATTCTCCAACCCAATTCGAAAGAAAAAGATGGTATAGTTGCTTCGATTATATGAGAATAATGCACGATATTCTCCCACCCTATTCGAAAAAAAATCATATAGTTGTTACGATTATATGAGAATGCATCATATTCTCCGACCTTATTCGAAAAGAAAGATGGTATAGTTGCTTCGATGATATGAGAATGTCGCATGATATTCTCGGACCCTATTCGAAAAGAAAGAATGGTATAGTTGTTTTGATGAAAGATGGTATAGTTGCTTCGATAATATGATAATGTTGCATGAATTTACGGACCCTATTCAAAAAGAAAGATGGTATAGCTCATGATATTCTCGGACCCTATTGGAAAAAAATGGTACAGTTGTTTCGATGATATGAGAATACATGATATTCTCGGACCCTATTCGAAAAAAGATAGTTTTGTTGCTTCGATGATATGATAATACATGAAATTCTCGGATCATATTCGAAAAAAGATGGTACAGTTGCTTCGATGATATGAGAATACATGATATTCTCGGACCCTATTCAAAAATAAAGATGGTATTAATTGCTTCGATGATATGAGAATACATGATATTCTAGAACCCTATTCGAAAAAAGATGATATTTTCGGACCCCATTCGAAAAGAGTTGGTACAGTTGCTTCGATGATATGAGAATACATGATATTCTCGGACCTTATTCAAAAATAAAGATGATATTAATTGCTTCGATGATATGAGAATACAAGATATTCTCGGACCCTATTCAAAAAAAAATGGTACAGTTGCTTCGATGATATGAGAATAGATGATATTTTCGGACCCTATTCGAGATAAGTTGGTACAGTTGCTTCGATGATATGAGAATAGATGATATTCTCGGACCCTATTCAAAAATGTTATTAATTGTTTCGATGATATGAGAATACATGATATTCTCGAACCATATTCAAAAAAAGATATTACAGTTGTTTCGATGATATGAGAATACATGATATTCTCGGACCCTATTCGAAGAAAGATGGCATTGTTGCTCTGATGATATGAGAATACATGATATTCTCGAACCATATTCTAAAAAAGATGGTACCATTGCTTGGATAATATGAGAATACATGATATTCTCGGACTATTCGAAAAACACGGTATAGTTGCTGCAATGATATGAGAATGTTGCAAGATATTCTCGGACCCTATTCGAAAAGAAAGATGGTATTAGTTGCTTCGATGATATAAGAATGTTGCATGATATTCTCGAACCCAATTCGAAAAAAGAGGGTATAGTAAACGATGATATGAGAATACATGATATTCTCGGACCATATTCGAAAAAAGATGGTACAATTGCTTCGATAATATGAGAATACAAGATATTCTCGGACCCTATCCGAAAAAAGATGGTACAGTTGCTACGATGATATGAGAATAGATGATATTCTCGGACCCTATTTGAAAAAAAGTTGGTACAGTTGCTTCGATAATATAAGAATATATGATATTCTCGAACCCTATTCGAAAAAAGATGGTACAGTTGTATCGATGATATGAGAATGTTGCATGAGATTCTCGGATCCTATTCGAAAAAAGATGGTACAGTTACTTCGATGATTTGAGAATACATGATATTCTCAGACCATATTCGAAAAAAGATGGTACAACTGCTTCGATGATATGAGAATACAAGATATTCTCGTACCCTATTCGAAAAAAGATGGTAGAATTGCTTCGATGATATGAGAATACATGATATTTTTGGACCCTATTCGAAAAAAGATGGTACAATTGCTTCGATGATATGAGAATACATGATATTCTCATACCCTATTGGAAAAAGAACAATGCTACGGAACCAACATTACGGAGCCAATAGGGAACCAATAATTAAGCTATCATCCAAAGTTTATGTTAGTTATCATCCGTAACTCATATATCCAACCATAAGTTATCATCCAAAATTTATATAACTTATCATCTGTAATATATGTTGGCTCCCTATTAGTCCTAATGTGTTGGTTCCGTAGTATTTTTCTTGGAAAAAAGATGGTACAGTTGCTTCGATGATATGAGAATACATGATATTCTCGGACCCTATTCGTAAAAATATGGTATTGTTGCTTCGATGATATGAGAATAGATGATATTCTCGGATCCTATTCGAAAAAAAGATGGCATTGTGGCCTCGATGATATGTAAATATATGATATTCTCGGACCCTATTCGAAAATAGATGGTACAGTTGTTTCGATACTATGAGAATACATGATATTCTCGGACCCTATTCGAAAAAAGGTATGGTTGCTTCGATGATATGAGAATGTTGCATGATATTCTCGGACCCTATTCGAAAAGAAAGATGGTATTAATTGCTTCGACAATATGGGAATGTTGCATGATATTCTCGAACCCTATTCGAAAAAAGATAGTACAGTTGCTTCGATGATATAAGAATACATGATATTCTCGGACCCTATTTGAAAAAAGATGTTACAGTTGCTTCAATGATATTAGAATAGATGATATTCTCAGATTCTATTCGAAAAAATATGGTATTGTTGCTTCGATGATGTGAAATTACATGATATTCTCAGACCCTATTAAAAAAATGGTACAATTGCTTCGATTATATGAGAATACATGATATTCTGGGACCCTATTCGAAAAAAATTGTACAGAGGCTTTGATGATATGAGAATACATGATATTCTCAGACCCTATTCGAAAGAAAGACGGTATTAGTTGCTTCGATGGTATGATAATATTGCATGATATTCTCGTACCGAAAAGTAAGATGGTATTTGTTGGTTCGATAATATGAGAATGTTGCATGATATTCTAGAACCATATTCGAATGAAAATTGTAAAGTTCCTATGATAATACGAGAATATTGTATGAAATTTACGGACCTATTCGAAAAGAAAGATATATAGTTGTTCCGATGATATGAAAATGGAAGATGATATATTGGACCCTATTCGAAAAAAAGATGATATAGTTACTTCGTTGACATGAGAATGTTGCATGATATTCTCGGACACTATTCAAAAAAAAGATGATAAAGTTGCTTCGAAGATATGTGAATGAGACATGATATACTTGGACCCTATTTGAAAAGATGGTATAGTTACTTCGATGATATGAGAATGTTGCATGATATTCTCGGATCCTCTGCATGATATTATCGGACCCAATTCGAAAAAAACGGTATAGTGGCTACGATGATATGAGAATGTTGTATGATATTATTGGGATCTATTCGATAAGAAAGATGATATAGTTGCCTCGATGATATGAAATGAGGTATGATGTTCTAGGACCCTATTCGAATAAAATGGTATAGTTTCTTCGATGATATGAGAATGTTGCATGAAATTTACGGACCCTATTCGAAAAGAAAGATGATATAGTTGCTTCGATGATATGAGAATGGAGTATAATATACTTGGACCCTATTCGAAAAAAATGATATAGTTACTTCGATGACATGAGAATGTTGCATGATATTTTCGGATCCTTTTCAAAAAAGAGATGATATAGTTGCTTCGATGATATAAGAATGTGACATGATATACTTGGACTCTATTCCAAAAAGACGGTATAGTTGTTTCGATGATATGAGAATATTGCATGATATTCTTGTATCCTATTCAAAATGAAATATGGTATTAGTTGCTTCGATGATATGAGAATGTCCCATGATATTCTCCAACTCTATTCGAAAAGAAAATTGTATAATTGTTTCGATTATATGAGAATATCGCATGATATTCTTGGACCCTATTCCAAAAAAAAAAAAGACGATATAGTTGTTTTGATGATATGAGAATGGAGCATAATATGCTGGGACCCTATTAAAAAAATACGCTATAGTTTCTTCGATGATATGAGAATAGGGCATGATATACTCGGATCCTATTCGAAAAAGACGATATTGGTGCTTCGATGATATGAAAATGTCGCATGATATTCTCGAACCAATTTTGAAAAGGACGATATAGCTGCTTCGATGATATGATAATGTTGCATGATATTCTCGAACCGTATTCGATAAGAAAGATGGTATTTGTTGCTTCGATTATATGAGAATGTTGCATGATATTTTCGGACCATATTCGAAAGAAAATGGTATAATTCCTTTGATGATACGAGAATATTGCATGGAATTTATGGATCCTATTCGAAAAAAAATATGGTATAGTTGCTTCGATGATATGAGAATGGGGCATGATATTCTTGTACCCTATTCAAAAAAACAGTATAGTTACTTCGATGATATGATAATTTTGCATGATATTTTCGAACCATATTCAAAAAGAAAAATTGTATAATTGCTTCGGTGATACGAGAATATTGCATGAAATTTACAGACCTTATTCGAAAAAAAATGGTATAGTCATTCATCTTTGGATTTAATTTTTGTTGATAGTTAATTATTTACTCAGTTTTTTTTTTTTGGGGGGGTTCATGTTCAATTGTCAATGATCCTTAAATCAAGCGTTAAAGGTGCACTTTGATTTAAACATATCTCAAAGTTATAGTTTAAAATTAAAATAGCTCTATCTTTCTGTTTTTTTTTTTTTAATGAACAAATATCTAATTTAAACATATATAATAGACTATTGTTCTGAACACAATTGAGTTTGCTGCAAGCCCTTTATTTTTTTTTTTTTTTTTTTTGTTTGCCTTAAAATCTATAAATTGTTATTCTAACTACTGTCACTAGATGGTTTGGTTCATCTCTTTTGTTTTCATTTTTTAATTTATAATAGTGTGTATTGCCTCGTGTTTGTTAAAAAATTTGTTGTTTTGAGGAAATATAAAACTTGAAGTTCATAATGGTTACTTAGCTAGATTATTACATTGTTTCTATTGTTTTTCTTTTAAGTTTACTTGTAATATATATTTAGCTGGAATGCAGTTCTATGCTGGTTCACTTTCTTGAGTGTGCTTTTTTTTTTAATTACTTTATCAGTATTACTGTGAGAAGAAAGAGTTGTCTTATTTTCTAATAAACTCTTAGATTATGATTCCTTTAGTTTATCTTAGTTATTGGTAAAGTTAACATTAGTTAATAAACAATATATTGTTTGGTAGATGGTTATTTGAGAAGTGTAAAAAATATATAAAGAGGGGATGTCAGTTGGAGAATTTAGGGGATTCTTTTATGTTTCATGGATAAGTCTATAATGGATCTGGTTCATGATTGATTAAGTAGAATATTTTTAAAAAAGTGGTTGAAATTTTTCTGTATTTTATTTGTAAATTCTCAATTACTCATTTAAAAATATTCTATTTGGTTCATCATAAATTAGATTCACCTTAAACAAAATTATGTTTCTTTGGGAAAAAACTGACTTAGGATTGTGTTTTGGTTGCTGATGCCCTACATTCTTATAATGGCACACTTATTTTTTAGATTTTATTTTTATGATTTTGAATCAATGTTCTCACTACTAATGTTTATGGTTTAGTAATTTAATAGTTAATTTTCTATGTTTGGCTTATTGCCTCTTTAGATAAAACTATGCTTGCATAGCATTGAAATTAATCTCCTTTATTAAAAACTTGATCAAAAGAATGTGTTTTAATGTGATGATATCAAGTGAAATTGAGTTACTATTCCCATATGTGGACAGTGCAAACTTTCATATCTATGATTTACATATGCAATTGCATATTGCAATAGCCTTATTATTTAGATGAGATAGTTTGATTAAAATTTCTAAAATGGATAAGAGTGATATAATATTTAGTATAGGCTGGACAATTGTCTTTGTTTTATTTTTTATTGTTTTACCTGAATAGTATATTGCTCATAACGCCTTGAGAGATGAAATTATAATAAAAGGAGCTATGATATCATTGGTGATTGTTGTTGTTTTATAAGTCTGTAATCATATTCAAATTAAAATAGTTCTGTTTTTCTTTTTTTATGAACAAATATTTAATTTAAACAATTTAATAAATCTTTGTTCTATTTGATGCTCGATCTTACTAAAACACAATAGAGTTTATTGCAGGTCCTTTATTTTTGTTTTCCCTTAAAATATGTAAATTGTTATTCTAAATACTGTCACTTAGGGGTTTGGTTCTTTTCTTTTGTTTATTAATTTATCCGAGTTATAAACTTATAATGGAATGAATGGCCTCACTTTCTTTAGAAAAATTTGTTGTTTTGATGAAATAAATAACTTGAAGGTACTAAAGGGTACTTAGCTAGATTGTTGCATTGTTTCTATTGTTTTTTCTTTAAATTTACTTTTTGAAGCCTTTTTTTGATTTTGCTGCCCAGGATGGTTGTTCAACTAAATAAGTCATTTAATCACATACTATATTTTGATTCAGTGTAGTTCTTTACATGTAAGAATGTTTTGAGGAGAATATATATATATATATATATATATATATATATATATATATA
>JASCZI010273160.1:0-13927 GCA_036250425.1 Stylosanthes scabra | reverse complement strand
GTTGGAATTAGTGAGACTGGTCTCTCCCCTCCGGCCTTTCCTGGGAATTTTATTGTTAATAAAATTCTGTCTAAGGAGACCGGGTTTTAAGTGGGACTTGATTGTGTCTCATCCAATCTGTCCTGTGAATTACTATAATAGTAAAGCTCATAGGATTGATTTGTATTGAAATTATCCACGTTTCCGCAACATAAATTGGTTGATCCTGGTCCAGCGTTCAGTCGAATCCTTCCCCAAGTCGAAGTAAGTCATGGAACTAGGTTGTGTTGTGTCGATGGCCAATAGGAAAATCCCTTACCCCTACTATAATGTTCATAGAAATGAACCCTAGGACTATCAAACTCCATTTCCATCATCTTTGTAAGATTCCGCGAGACATTGACATTTGCGTCCTGCACCACCACATTAGGCCCTCCAACAACCTAATTTTCCCCAACCTCAACACCATCAGTTTCACCAACCTCAACCGCATCGATACCCACGTTAAGAGAGCCTTCCTAATAAGAAATAAAAAAATAAAGTATAAAAAAATATACAGAAATAAAACAAGTCACAAATATCCAAAATAAATATATATAACTCGGACTTTTAAACAACCCGGTAACATTGCTTCCATTAAGTATTTATATGCAAACAAGTTCAGAACTTTTAGCACACTAACAAGCAAACAAGGAACATGATAATTAACTATTAAAATCTATTGGTATTCATTATCCCCGTGGTAATGGTTTCTTAAATTTAATTAATTCATTGTAACAAATTATGTGAATAACAGTGCAATTTCCATTACTAAATAGTGAACAATAGATACAACACATGGCAGATAATTGAAAAGGGATAGAGCCAGAGAAAACATCATAATATAATTTTGAATTCAACAACTTATCATGCTTATTAAATAAACATTTATTGATTTTCATATGTTTAAGCACCTCCATAATTGCAGTGAAGCAAACAATTTTAAAAGGGTGAGCCACCATTGTTATCGTATTCAATGGATCAAGCTTCAAAGAATAAGGAATGAAAGATCTGTCTCTTAAATTTGAAAAATAAATAAATAAAACAAATATATCAAATGCAGCAGAGATTTAGTGTCTGTGCTACGAAATACAAAACTATAAAAACACTAACCAGCAACTTAATGTCATTTAAATCCCCTTCAATGGCAGCCCCAAATGTTTCAACCGACCCACTGAAATTTTCCGTAGGTAAAATGGCAGAAAAATCCATATCTAAGGCTGAAAAAAATTAAACAACTTTGCTGCAACGAAAGAAAAAAAATTGTTTATTACAAGGTTCTAATAGCATTCAAAAAAACCATTGAAAAACACAAATAAAAAAAAACTTACGGGAACCCAATATTTGATTATTCCCCAAGAGGTCAGCAGCAAGAGATGCACACTTCAATGGCGGAAGTGAAACCGATATTTTGAGAATCCAATGGAGAGCGAGAAATATTTCCCTAATTTAATTTAGGGTTGAAGTCACAAGATAAGAACTTAAGAAGAGCATCCAAGTCTTTCACTAATCTGGAAAAGAGATTACAAATATGGGCTAAAACCCCATTCATAAGCCCATAAGTAGGAGCTACCCAGTATAGACATTTTGTTTAGTTAGATATGGACATTCTCGGGATTCTATTTCGGGAAAACGACAATAGTTTTCAAATTTAAGGGAAGCCAATTGAAACATTGGGCAACAACCATTAAGCGTGTAACATGCGAAAACTTTCCTATATTATAATAAATATATTACAAAATTTAATTATGTTTAAACGTGGGCTAAATAATAATCAAAGTCAAGAATTTAAATTAAAATTCAACTCATCTTTAAAAGTTATAATAAAACACACTCCAAATCATTTTACAAAATTTAGTTATAATTAAACATGTTCAAAATAATAATTAAATTTATGGATGTAAATCAAGTTCAACTCATGCTATAAATAAGATATAATCAAACACAATCTATATCATTTTATAAAATCTGGCTATAATTAAATATGTTCAAAATAATAATCAAACTCACATACAAATCAAAGTTTAACTCATGCTATAAATAAGTTATAATCAAACACACTCCAAATTATTTTACAAAATCTTATTTTAATCACATACACTTATGATAATAATCAAACTAGCGGATGAAATTAAAGTTCAACTCATACTATAAATAAATTATAATTAAACACACTCTAAATCAGTTTACAAATTTTTATTATAATCGCATACACTTGTGATAATAATCAAACTTGCATATGAAATTAAAGTTCAACTTATGCTATAATTATATTATAATTAAAAATGCTAGAAATTATTTTAAAAAATCTAATTAAAATTAAACACACTCAAATTAATAATCAAACATTATGATACAAATAAAAGTTCAACAGTGGCTCGTTCAAATTATTAAAGTTTTTAATTTTTTTCTTTGATAAATTGCAATTCTAAGTTCTAATTAATTTAATTCTGATTAATTTAAGATAAGTCATTTACCTTATGCAAAGAAAGGACAGACAACAAAAGTAATACACTAAAATATTAAGCAATGTTTTCAAGAAACAATAATAAAAAATAAATTAATTGATTTGATGTATTTTTTCAATAAATGTTGTAGAAGAAATTTAATTAAATTTATAAGTAAATTTAATAAAATGGAGATTGCAGAAAAAGAAAAAAGTCAAATGTATCTAAGAATGAGTGTGCATGCTACAAAAGTAAGGACAACACATGACGTCTACAAAAGAAACTGAAGTAGGAGAAGAAATTAATTGGTAGTATAGCGCGTACATGAAGAATGAGAGTAAGATTAATTTTTTTACTTTTAATGTTTTTATATTTGTATACGTATAAAAATACAGTGGCTGATTTTGGTGTGCACGTTTTATTCATTTTATTCAACTAAATTTAAGCCAAATAAAAGAATATTTGAATGTGATAGAAATGAATTTTTATTTGACATCAAAATGATATTCTATTTATTATACAAATAAATAAATAATTTGGTTGGACAAAATAACTGTATACCTAAAATTATTATATAATTTGCTTATTAATTTTTTATTAGGAATTAATTTATTTAATATTTAAAAAAATCAAACATATAATATTTTTGTTTAAAAATTTTTTCACCAAATTGAACGTGATAGACACAGTACAATGTTTTTTGAAAAGACACTGTTGTTCACTCAAATTTCTCATTCTGGTTATGCTAGGTGTATATGTAATTAATATTTTTTAATTAACAAATCAGCCAATAGAAAATAGAATATCCATAACTATTGTTTATAGAACATCCGCAGTAGAAAATTATAGATTATCTAAAACTAAAGCAACCAACAATAAACTAACTTTGTAATTTTTAAAACAGAATATCGAAAGTTAAAGAAATAGAACATCCAATTTAAGTTGTTGGCTGAATTTTTATTGGTTATTATTGATATCAAAATCAATCACCATTGTATAATACACATTAAAATATAAAATACTTGGCTCATTTTAGTGGTTGATTTTGATATACAAATAGAATTATTGTTCCTGAATGTGGTTGAGAATTTTGGCGAATATCATTTCTTCAAATGATTTGATGATGGCATGATCCCGACAGTATTTTCATGATTTATTGATTGTTATTTGTTTCCTATATATTGTCCGAATAATTATTGCTCAAGAATTGCAGACTTATGGACTACTTTCTTGGAAGATCCAACGGTATGAAAAGTAAACGTTTTCTTTATGATTTCGTGAAGAGAAACAAATAATACCTTTTCTTCCCCCACCAAATGAAAAAGCTTCTGCAGGGTAAAAATTGTGGCTTGTTCTTTTTTTATATATATGTTGTACTTACACACGTAAATCAAGCAAAGGAGCATCATGAAGTTGAGGATCTATAACTGAATCAGGATCGATAATCACGATGTCTTTGAATTGATGTCTTTAAACATAAATTTTATATTGAAAATCCATTTAATTTGTAAATTGTCAAGTTTGATGTAATAAGGATAAAATGTAAAACCATGGCAAAGTTTTTCTTTTTTAACTCTTCATAGTTAGCCACAGTTAAAACCATGGCAAATTGTCATCACTGTGATCAATTAAAGAAGAAAATGCAGTTACAATGGTTGAAGTGTGTTGCACATGCCAGGGTTCCTAACACACCAAAGTGGTTGAATTGGCTCAGCACCAATGCCTCTACTTACCATTCTGCTTCTCCATTCATTAAGCCTATCAGTAGCCTCAGCATACCTCTTCTTACCCGTCTCGCCGCGATTACCGGACCACAGCGTTTCAGCCATCGCAGAAGCTCTAGGCCAAATTCTTGAATCCACAACCGTGCCATCGGCTTGTTCGGACCACAATGCCACTTCCCCTCCCAAAACCAACTTTGCTTCTTCCTCAAGCAACCCGTATGTTATATCATAGTTGTATATTGTTTGCCATGTCTTAAACGGTCCACACCAAGATCCACCGTTATTCGCATCACTTCCAGTTTGGTTATCATAAGCACTGTTATTTCCAACGAAATCACCATGACCACAATCCAAATAATAGAAGTCGGCTGAGGACACGATCGCTCTGTATCCGGACGAAACAATCCTCTTGGTGTTATCATGTCCATTGTTCCATGTCTGCAAAATTACATTCTCCTTGGGGAGAATACTTGAAGAAACATGGACTGTTTCGCTTAGAAGAACGTCTTCCCAATAAACGACGGTTCGATTGAGAGACATAATGTAGGGGAGAGTGTTGTTGACAAAAGTCTCAAGAATTTGGTTGAGAGTTCCACCATTTGTTAGGTAATTTTGAATGGTTGGATCCGTTCTCCAACAACCCGGCACAACCTCATCAGCGCCGGCATGGTAAAAAGGTTCCGGGAACAATGTGGTCGTGTCGTGGATTACATTCTTCATAACTTGGTATGTGGTTGGGTTTAAAGGGTTCAAATGCCCTGTTCCTGGCTCTGCAGCAAGAGTCTCAGATCCCGGTGGAAACCAGAACATGTTAGCACATGTTACAATTTCAGGATATGCTAAAGCCCAAGATCCGGTGTGACCTGCAAATATGTAATTTTTATGTATCAGTGATTAACTATCATATGAATCACTATCTTTTATTGCTGAATTATGTGCAAGATCAATCAGAATTCAGAATATAGTATAATCTGCAAAAGCAATGTTCTAAGCTAGGCCACCATGCAAAAAGGCTTATTTAATTTGTTATTGCCTTAATCCTTACAATTATTTATAATGAGTTTGCAGTTTCTTTAGGTGTGAAGTTCAAATTTTTAATTATCACCATAGCTAGTTAGACCCTCACTCAGTCATAAAATTAAAACAAGATATTTTGCACATAGCTAGTGAGACCCATGTAGTAACTACTTAATAGTATTTTGCTCAAATGAATCCGTACTACAGCTACCATACCCATATGACCATATCCATATCCGTGCAACATAACCGTAGTTCTACTAAACAGTATTTTTTGCTCAAATGAATCCAAGAATATGTGAGTTTAATTTAATCTTACGGAAAAAAATTTCATTTAGATATTTCACAGAAAGAAGAGTGTCATTTCTATTAATATTATTCCCAACTTGGTGGTACTTTATATAATTTTCAGGCTAATTGTTTGGTATCACAACCTTTTCAAATGAATCAGGGGCTTCATTTTTTAATTCATAAAAAAGGGGCAAAGCACGAATAAAACCCAATTATTTTTAAGTTCCTCACAGAAATCAAAGTCAATAACAATATTCTATATATTCGTTTAACTACTAGGTCTGTTTTCTCTGAAAATCACTTCTAGAAATCAGTCAACAAGATAAGATTAGTGCTATAATCTGATACAACATGAGCTCACAAAAAAGATGCAAACAATCACAAATGTATTAGAAAAACCACTAAATCATTAATAATTACAATGAGACAAAATAGTCAACTAGGGAAGAGCAGCCGTTTATGTTAAGGGACTAGAGAAATAATTCGTCCAAAAGTACTCCAAAATTTCTTGTACAAGACAAATTGGTTCTTCCATCATTTCAAGGAAGGTTTTATGTTAGACTTTATCCTTTCTTGACTTTATTATTTTGTCTAACACTTATATTAAAATTTGATTGGAAACGACGAAAGGATTAATCGATCTAATAAGGGTAAATACTATGAAGATATTTTTAGATAGTTAGTCTTAAAATAACAACAATAAATACTGTGAGGGGTTACACTATGCCTAGTCGTCACTCAAGATCCAAAATTATGAAGTAAAAAAAAAATGTTAGTAATAACAAATGAAAAATGTAAAAAGCCAACAATTAGCACAAAAGTGAAATTCATCCAACACAGTTTGTGTCCTAAAATAACGAAACAATTAAAAAAAAAATTGAAAATGGGTGAATTGCAAAATTGATGACTAACCAGGGGAATCAATCTCAGGAAGAACACGAACTCCATGGTCAAGCCCAAATTCCACAATCTTTCTAACATCTTCGGGCGAATAAACCATGTCACTATCATAAGCACCCTTATCAGCCAACCCAGGCTCAGATGGCAAAACAAGAGGGAAAGATTGCGAGTCAGTGATATGCCAATGGAACACATTCACTTTATTCATGCTCATAGCCTCAATTGTCCTCATAATATCCTTCACTGGATAGTAGTTTCTCGCGGTGTCAAGCATGACACCGCGATGAGCGAACAGTGGGGCATCCCACACGAGGACCCCAACCGGCACACATGTGGGCGTGCCCCATACCAGCTGTGAGAATGTCTCCAGACCTCTCATGGCTCCCCATGCTGTGGGAGCCGTGAGAATAGCCGTGAAGGCATTCGAGGGAATTGAGAGCGTGTAGGACTCGTCGACGCTGTGGTAGAGTGGGGCGGAGGGGTTGGTTATATTGATAGTGAGAGTGGAAAGAGGAGGGAGGTTTTTGGTGAGGTTTGTGGCTATGGGGACAAGTGGGCGGTGGTGTTCGGTTTTGATGAGGTTGATGTAACGGCTGATGGCGGCGGAGAGGTGGGTGTTGGTTTGGTGGTTGATGGTGGCAGTGCTGATGGTGAATGAAGGGTGGAGGAGGGTGGATTGATGAGGTGGGGCCCATGTGAGGTTTCTTGGTTTTGGCCAAACGTTAATGGTGGTTGTAACAGTTTTTGTTACGCTTTTGTGATGTGATGCAATTACATTAGTAGTGCGACTAGATAGATATAAGACCAGCAGCAGAAGGGATGAGAGGGCTGATTGAATACGCATCTTGGGGTATGTAATTTCTGGTAAGAAATATTGGTGTTGGGATTGGGATTATTGGGTAGCGTAGCATTAATACTTGACTATCATCGTACAAGTGACGATGTTGATGACTTGAACGGCGAAGACTTCTATGCGTTTTGTTTTTTCATGAAGACAAGAATTCTATAATGTTTGAACATTAAAATGATTTTTTTCTACCTACAAACTCATTTGCAGTAATTTCTATCTGAAGTTATTAATAAAAAATTATTAAATAATTTAATATATTTAATTAAATTATAATCTAAATGTTTGCAAATGAAGACAAATTGTATACGAGTTTCTATTTTATTTATTTTTTGGTATCTATTTCTATTTTGTACTCCAAAAATGAAAAATGTATCTTAAAAGAATAACAAAAATATTTTACAAAAAAAATTGAAAGAATAATATTTTTATTTCCAATACATTAAATATATAAAAAAAATTTAAAATACATATTAACATACTCTTAAAATATGTCTCTTAAACACCACATATAGCTAAACCTTTTTTATTTATTCATGTAATTTGTAATTTAATGTATTATTCTTTTATATAACCAAGAAAGAAAACAGTTATAAAAAATTTAATTTGATTTTTTATTTTTTAACAGCATTATATAACAAGTGTCACGTCAATAAAAATAATTTGTTACCATTAATTTCGTTATTGGTCATCCAAAATGATAAATATATATAACTGTATAAAATATTTTACATTATTACTGCATCAAAATTAAAGTCTATTTTTTATTCATAAATTCACTATAAATTTATGGAAATCGTATTCACTATTAGGGTGATTTAATAGCATATATTGCTTTTAAATTATTCTTCATTTTAAGTTTTTTTATAAGTAATTGTGTTTTTTACTTTTTTTATTGACATTAATAAATGTTTGTTTTTTCTTACGAAAAAACATATATTTCATTTTTTTTTTTTTTGATAATTGTTACCTGAATTCATTATAAACAAATTTGGTAACTACATATAATATAACTAAATCAAATATTGGAATTCGTAAATCCATAATCTCTTATTTACATTATATTGTAGTAAATGGCCATAAGTCATAAGTGAGATAATAACTATCAGATAATAATATAAATAAATTTCCATTTTTTAGTTAAAATATGTTGAGAATTTAATAGGAAAAAGAGAATAGATGGGTGTCATGGAAGGGTCAGCATGTTTGAACAGCTAGTTGTTGTTATGTTGCTCTTTGTTTGCTTATTGGTTGGACTATGTGTAATAGATTAATGGCGTTTCTTTGCTTCAATTAGAACAAGTATATAGTCGTTTACTCGTTTTGCGACAATGACTTAAACTAAGCATGCTCTGTTTTTCTTTTTTTTTTTTTAATATTTATGTCCCTAATTTTTTAAAAAAAAATAAACAAAAATACACATGAATTATTACAACAAAAATACACATAAATTTTTAATGACTCAAATATACACATAAAATATTCTATCCATGTTCTATCATTCATATGTACTTTTGTCCAATGATAGAACATGGATAGAATATTTCATGTGTATATTTGAGTCATTAAAAAATTCATGTGTATTTTTGTCTACCGTGTAATAATTCATGTGTATTTTTATCTCTTTTTTCTATTTTTTAAAAATTGAACAAATTCATTCCTGTCAGAAAACCATGACGGTCATCAAACTGATCACCCTACTGGTTCAACGATTTAGAGGTTCAATCATTGGAACACTAATTAAACCGTTAAACCGGTCTCAAATAAATAAAATTATAATTTATAAAAAACTTAATATTACAATTTGACATACATGTCTTTAATCCACATAAAGTCTTAATGCATAAAAAAAACTAATCTAAAATACGTCAATAGGTCAACATTTTTTATGCAATAAGTTAATCCACATAAAGTTTTAATGCATACATCTCATCACATGCGTTATAACTTTGTGCACATTGTTCATCAATTTTCCTCTTCTTGGACCGAAGGTCTTCAATGCTTTGATCAAACTGGTGTCTCACTACCGGTGGTACCTTTCGACATGGTTCAACATCCCCTAACTTTCTAGCCAAGTGATGCTTAAACCGCTTGGTCCAATACGATTGTCACCGGTTTTTTTGCATGTCTGATCCTTTGTGTGTGACGAATTGGCCAGAGGTTCAGTTTTCCAATTCGACCGACCGGTTCAACATGATTTTTACAACTCTGATTCCTGACTTTTATGAAATCTTCTAACAATTCTTGACCTTTGAAAAAACAGTACTTCTTCACCAAGAACCAGATTTATACATTTGTGTATGTGAAGGTAAAGAAATAACATATATATATATATTTCAAAATCAAATCTTATCTTATCTTGTTTCAAATTAAATTCTTATTAAACAAATCATAAAGCAATTTGAAATAGATTCAATTAAGATCTTATCCAAATTTTAAATTCAAATTTTCAAACTGAATAACTAATTATTCTTAACCATCATTCAATATTCTTAATTATCATACTATTATTATATTCTTGGTGCTAGCAAAGAATATAAGACAGTATTACTACATGTACACGTAATACTACAAACCAAGTCAAACCAAGCAAAATTTACCCACTCTCATCCACACGCGTGTATTCACGCTTCCACTACCCCAACTCACACATACACAACACTGCCTCTTCTTCTCCTTCTGCTGCTTCTTCTTCTCTCTCTTACTTTTCTTCCTCATCACCTCTGTCTCCGCCTCCATCTCCACCTCCGCCTTCGCCTCCACTTCTTGCTCCGCCTCTTCTGCTTCCTCCTCCTCCTTCTCCTTCGCTGTTATGTTGTGGCTGTTGTTGTCGTAATCGTTGTTATTCCTCTTTCGCTGCCGCCACCTCTTTTCTGTTGCACCATCGTCGTCGCTGTCGCCATCGCCGCCATTGTCTTCTTCTTTTTTCTGTTAGTTCTTCTTCATCTTTGTTGTTCATCAACATCACACAAAAATTGCAAAATAGACTATTAATGTTAAAACGAATAGAAAACTTAAAGCCATCGAACATGTTTTGAAAAATAAGATCACAAAAAGAAAAGATTCATTAGTATAATGAAATTTTTGAAAACTAACACTCTAATATCTTGAACAATAATTCATTTAAACATTAAATAGGATTCTTAGACATAAAAGAACACTATAACAACAATTAAAATTAAATTCAATATTCGAACAAAATAATACTATTCAAACGAACAGAAAATGTAAAACTATCAAACATGATTTTAAAATTAAAATCAGTAATAGAATTTTTAATCAAATAAAAAAACATAAGGATTCAAAAGCAAAGCAAAAAACTCTTTTCATAGGTTCATAATGAAAAACAATTTAAATTAAAATTACCACACGAATAAACAATTGAACTTTGAAAATAAATCATCCAATAACAAGAACCAGTATTCAAAGATGTAAACTGATCAAAGCAAACAACTCTTTATAAAAAAAAAAATACAAAATCGTACAAAAATTACAAAAACAGAGCAATTACAAAATCAATTACTAACGAACATAATATTAATATCATGAGAAACAGAAAATAGAAGCCCATCGAACAGAAAATTATAATATAAAAAGATTATTGAAAACTAAAATTCTAATATCTTGAACAAAAATTCAAATAACCATGAAATAGAATTTTCACAAATAAAGAAGCACTATAATAATAACAAAAATGAATTAAATATAAATTTGTGCAATATACACAACAAAAACTTAACTATTTTGATGAACAGAAAAAGTAAACTCATCGAACAGATTTTCTTAATATAATGAATGGAGAATTTAAATTTAATAATAATGAACAAAACACAGAAACATAATGATTCAAAACCAATGCAAATAACATTTTTCACAGATTCAGAATGAAAACAATTAAAATTAATTTTCTAACATGAATTAAGATTTGATGGATTGAATTAAAAATCAAAATAAACAATCCAACAACAAGAGCATTAATAGAGAATTTAAAACCATGGAACAAGTTTTTATAAATTTGGAACGAACAAAATATTACTTTTGGAATGAACATAAAATTTAAAACCATCGAACAAATTTTTATAAATCAGATCACGATCGTTTTGAGTTATAAATCAGAAAGAGGAGGAGACAACAAAGAAGAAGAAGAACAACAATGAGGACGGAGGAGGAGGTAGCGAAGAAGAAGAAGAAGAAGAAGAAGAAGAAGAAGAAGAAGAAATAACAACAGAGACGCAGAATGAGGAGGAGACAACAAAGAAGAAGAAGAACGACGATGAGGACGGAGGAGGAGGCAGCGAAGAGGAAGAAGAAAAAGAGGAGGAGTTGCAAAAAACAGGGACATCACTAGCGTGAGAGAGAGGCGCAAAGAAGAAGAAGAAGAAGAAGAAGAAGAAGAAGAAGAAGAAGAAAAAGAAGAAGGATGCGTTGACAACAGAGGAGGGGGAGAGGAAGAAGAAACAAAGGAGGAGAAGGAGGAGGTTGCAGAAAATTCCCTAGTGTGAAAGAGATGTGCAAACAAGAAGAAAAGGAAGAAGAAGAAGAAGTGAGACGCTTGATTAGAGCTTGGTTGTTAAAATGAGGTGTACATGGAGATTTATTGAATATAATAATTATTTGATCAAATCAAAATAATAATTAAATAATTCTTTTAGCAAAGATAAAAATATTCATTAGTGTGTGACCTCATAGTTTCAACACTAAACGCGTGATAAATTAGTCATATAAATTAGTCATACTAGATTTACTAATCGAGGTTAGCATCTAGCAACACTTCTCGACGACCCGATAATATGAAGTAATTATATTAATCAGAACTAGTGAAGAACAAAGTATAGTTCCTTCCATCTTTTCAGTTAGCAATTAACCTTTATAGTATAATCTAAGTTGAGAAAGATGTATTTTTTGGCCGAATACCTTAGAATATTATTCTGAGTTCAATGCTCTTCTCAAAAGCTACAAAAGCATGATTTCTGCACCTAATCAGAAGCAAAATACAAGACTTGCCTAAACCTCAAATTTCATAAAAGCACTAAAAAAGGAGAATAATGAAGATAAGAAAATTTCTACTAATTTATTATGTAAAAAAATTTATTTTATTTTTATTAATTTTTAAAATAAAACTACTTAATATTCTTCATTCTATGCACACAAACATCTCTTTATCATAGAATTATCGTACACAGTGCAAAATACTTTAGAGTTCAATACTCTTCTTAAATGCTATAAAAGTGTTGTGAATGATTGGGGCTGCGGCCACCAATCACTATGCGGCACTATGTCGCATAGTAACCCAATAAATCATGGCCGTCCATTCCTAATCAAGTTACTATGTTGCATAGTAAATGAATCATAGCCGTTCATTCCTTTTCATGTAATAGTAAATCTTTTACTATAAATAGGGCTATGATTTCATAAGTTTTTCATATCCAGAAATCAATAAGAATTTCATATTCTTGTTCTCTCTAGCTCTCTCTCTTGCTTTTCTCTTGTTCTCTCTATTATAGCTTTAATTCTATAACACGTTATCAGCACGAGACTCTAATCAATTCACTTCGAAGCACGAAACTCTAATCAAGTTTCTTTGAAGTAAGGTACTAATCTTTTACCATGTCTAACATTTCTCGTCTCGAATTTGTACCCCTAAATATATTTGGTAATAATTTTCTATCATGGATACTTGATGTTGAAATCCATCTAAATTCAATGGGTCTTGGAGACACCATTGAGGCCAATAATGACGCATCCCTGAAGGATCGCGCTAAAGCCATGATATTCATTCGTCGTCATCTTGACGAACATCTGAAAAATGAATATCTGACCTTAAAAGATCCTGAAGATCTGTGGCAGAACCTTCATGATAGGTATAATCACCAGAAGACGGTTATACTTCCTCGTGTCCATTATGAGTGGACGCATCTGCGTCTACAAGATTTTAAAACCATCAGTGATTATAACTCGGCTATGTTTAGAATTACCTCACAGCTGAAATTGTGTGGTGAAATGATCACTGATTATGATATGCTGGAAAAGACCTTCACTACCTTCCATGCCTCGAACGTGCTCCTGCAGCAGCAGTATCGAGAGAGGGGATTTTATAAATATTCTGAATTAATTTCATGCCTTCTTGTTGCTGAGCAGAATAATGAACTGCTCATGAAAAATCATGAAGCTCGCCCTGCAGGCGCTGCCCCACTCCCTAAAGTGAATGTGGCAAATCATGACCCCAGAAGGGATAAAAGGCAAGAAATTAATAAAAAAAAATTTTATGGAAAGAGAAGGAATAATAAGAAAAGATCTCACCTGAAGTGGGACAGGAATAATGGGCACAATAAGAAAACAGAAAACAAATGCTTCCGTTGTGGTGGTATTGGTCATTGGTCACGTACCTGTCGTACCCCAAGACACTTGGTTGATCTTTACCAAGCATCCTTAAAGAAAGATGACAAAGAAAAGGAAACAAATTTTGTTTCAAAGGATGAAACTGAAAATTACGCCACTCACTATGATGTGTCTGATTTCTTCGAGGATAATGAAGGAAATATTGGTCATTTGATTAATGATGAAAAAGTTTAATAGTTGTATGTTACTTTTATACGTTTAAGTTTTATTGTTATGAAAAAATGTAAGGGTTGAATTTTATTTTCTTGTATTTGAAATTATGTATGATGTACTTAATAAAATCA
>JASCZI010273157.1:0-17184 GCA_036250425.1 Stylosanthes scabra | reverse complement strand
TATATATATATATATATATATATATATATATATATTAAAAAATTTAATATTTTATATTTTTAATTAAAAAAATTAATTTATAATCTTAATATATATTTAAGGTGCAAAATAGATAAATCCATTTATAATAAGTATTATTTGTAAATTTCATAACTTCAATTTAAATTTAAAAATAATTATATTTTGCTTCTCAATTTTATCAATATTCAGTTATCCAAAAATGTATTTTTTTTTACCAATATTCTTATCTTAATAAAGTAGTTTTTTTTTTCCTTCTTAACAAAGGAATTTAATTTGCACTCAATATTTATACACTAATACTTTTTTCGTAATAATATTATAGAATTATAATTTTTTAAAATTAACTGTATTTCAATATTAATATTCTAGTAATAAATATTGAAGATTTTATCAAATTAGGGAAAATATATATAAAACGAGGGTCACATAAAATCGGTGGGGACGTGGGGTTGACTAAGAAGTGAGTTTTAAGTTAAAATGGTGTTATCATGAATAAAATAAAAAAAAATAGGAAAATATATAATTTTATTTTAAAATATTAATAAAAAATAAATTATACATTCCTATATCATTACCGCTTATTAAAAAAAAAATAGTAAAGCAACTGGTAAATCAATCGAGATAGTTGGATAGTTGGTTGGTTGGGATAGTAAAGGTATCAAAAATCCTCAAGCAATGGGGATACTAAAGAATACCGGATGGGAATTCGAACGTGAGAAATTTTATCTGTAGGGATGGGATGATAAGCAAAATTCTCTTGAATTAAGCGCATGACCCAAGCAATGATCTCCGCCCCGATCCCGGAATTCTCCAAATGAATTTAAATATATAAAATATTCTTATTAATTAACTTTTAATATAAATTTTTTAGTCATTTCACATATTATTATATTATATTACTTTATTTTTTAAATATATGATTAAATTTTAAATAATTTATTACTTTGAACAATATATATTTAAATGATATTTTCACTATGTTAGTATTTTTTATCCAATTTTTTATTTATTTTTATTAAAATTGAAAATTGAGATGAGAAATGAAAAATTCACAAAGAATAAAAATGGAGCGAAAATTCCCCTATAATTAAAAATAAGATAGGGATGGAAAGAAATTTAGGGGGCTGGGACGGGAAGTGGGAAGGCATCCCCGCTCCCGCCTGCCCTTTGACACCTTTAGTGCTAGTCAATCGGGTTAATTTGATTGTAATAATTCTATGTGAATAAGTGATTTTAGTCAATCAAGTTCAATCAAGTCATTTATTGCTATGCTAAATAAAAGATTATTTTGATGTCAAATAGAACTTTATTTATGTTAAATTTTTTATACTATTTGACATCGAAATAATATTCTATTTAGTATAGAAATAAATCACTTGGTTGAATTTAGTTAGCAAAACTACTTATTCAAATAGCATTACCCATTTGATTATATAAAATAAAAATATTATAGATGGATTTTTTTAAATAAATATTATTTAATTAGTATTTACCAAGTTAAATAAGTGTATGGATATTTACGTATTTATTTTCTGTACCCAGTGCCGTAGGGAGTGGCTGAGTTTCAGAATTAGGTGAGTGTCGCGGGGGTGGGGGGCGGTACTGGACATAGATTTCTGAACCAGTGTCGCAGGGAAGCGTGACTAGCTGAAATGGGGGGTGCCGTGATGAGAGGCCGCGACACTGGGCCAACGTGGTGCCTCAACCAGTGGCCGCGACACTGACCTATCCTGGTGCCTCCGTCATTGGTCGCGGCACTGGGTATCCACGTTTCGCCTATATATAAGGCTGCGTGACTCCTCTTGCTATCCACCATTTATCAATTTCATTTTTTTGTTGCTCTTTGGTTTAGTTGCTTCCAAAAGAAAATTACAAGGAGAGAGTGTTGAGCAGGATGACCGGTAGAGGTCGAGGAAGAGGTCAACTTATACGGGATGCAGACATCAACAGGCTGGACGTGACTCACCATGTGGCCGGTGCATTAGGATTCCAGGTTAGTGAGATTGTATAGTTAGATAAATTATTCAGTGGTGTGCTAGGATTTGTGTAGTAAGAATGGTTAATGTATGGGATAATTTTAGAATGATTAGTAGGTTTTAATTTAAAAATGGCTAGTGTAAGTTTGATTATAAAAGTAGCTGGTTAGAGTTGGTTATAATTTAAGTTGATAATGTATAATATACCGTTGATCTTATTGCATCATAATAGCATTTATTTTATGGTTAAAATTATAAGAAAAGTTATTTAGTAAGATATAACTTGTATATATAAGTTATTTTATTATTTGGATCAAATTCAACTAATAAAATAATATTTTAGCCGATCAAATATGATAGAATACTTTTTGATCATATATAATGATTTATTAAGAGAATCTTTCATGATTAACATTTTTATTAAAAGAATTTATTAAATCACTTGAATTAATTAAACATTGATTAAAAAATATAAACTTATTTGTTTTACTATTGTTAGGTTTAAAATTTAAATATTTTTATTTTTAAAAAATAAAAAGAAGGCTAACTAAATGGATTTTTTTTAAATAAATAATATTAATATGCTATTTACCATAATAAATACATCTATGTATATTGACCTTTTTATTACACGTTAGTAGTGCCACAAAGACTGATTATGTTGGTTAAATTGGTAAATGTTCATATTTTAAAAAATAAAATCCACCAAATGATCATAGCATCGCATCTTTTTTTTCCCATTTTAGGGTGGTGGGAGAATGGGAATGACATCGGAGTAGATGTCGCTAATGATATCCATGGGAATTGGTGGATTGGGAATTAATAACAGGAAATGACCGAAGAAGTACTAGCCGGTGATAGTTCTCCTGAACATCTGCCGAGTTAAAGTACGTCGTAGCATTCTCCAAGAAATGACCATGACTGAGATATGACCACCATCTACATCAAGCCAATGGCCCAATAGCAAAGCTTGGTACAAGCGATAAGAGAAATGATCTCCCAAAACTAAAAAATGTTATCCGTTTATTGATACTAAAATATGTATACTTGTAGATGATATTAACTATCAAAATGTTATGTACGTAGTCTTTTTTCAATGCGTTAGTTTGGTTTAATGTTTATTTGTTCGTTTTATTTTTCAATTTTTTAATTTTTTAAAAAAGTACTCAACTGTGTTATCCTCCAATTTTATCTTTTTTATCTGCTTTCATTGATAAAATATTTATCCGATTTTGTCAAGTCAATGACTCAATGGCAGAACTTGTACAAGCCAAAGGAGAATTGATCTTCCAAAACTAAAAAATATTATGTACGAAGTCTTTTTAATGGTACTAAAATATTTATACTTATAGGGGATATTAACCATCAAAATATAATAAAAAATATTTTTCAGTGCATTTTGATAAATTATTAATTAGTTTGGTTTAATAATAATAATAAGTTGAGTATTTCTTTTTTGTCTATGCATAACTAATATTGTGAGTATAATCCGATTTACAATTTTAAATATTTTGTTTTAATATAATGTGTAATTTGTTTATTTATAATTGTGTTAACGACAGACTCCTCGGATGGTCACGCCTCGTGGTGACGTCCCTAGCATGCCACCGCCAAAATGTTTGGTCCCATATATTCGCGATGCCGGTTTCAGGGGCCCACTACAGATGAGTGCCTTTGACTGTGATATGCTGTTGCTGTCTACACTGGTTGAGAGGTGGAGACCGGAGACACACGATTTTCATCTCCCGTGGGGCGAGTGCACGATCACCTTGCAGGTATTATTGCTTTTTGTTTAGAAATTTTAATCAAAATACATATTTATGGTGGCTACTGAGAATAATTGCTCAATATATTCAGGATGTGGCATATCACCTTGGCCTTCTCACGGATGGAGACCCGATTAGTGGGTGCGTGAAGGATTTCGATCAGTGGTATGATGTAGAGACGTGGCAGATGGCACATGATTTTCTTGGCGAACGTCCCCCGTCGGGCGAGGGAAAGAATTATGATGGGGTGAAAATGTCTTGGTTGAGGCACGAGTCCAAGCGACCCCGCGGGACGGCTCACCCCCGGATGTGTTGAGGTAATATGCGCGTTGCTACATTATGATGATGATTGGAGGAGCCTTGTTCCCGGACAAGACCAACAACATTGTTTTTCTGAGATGGGTCCCACTCCTGCGGGACTTCGAGACTTGCAGCAAGCTATCATGGGGTTCTACCGTGCTGTGCTGGACATACCAGGCTTTGTGCATTGCGAGCGGGCACGACACGTTGGAGATTAGTGGCTGCATACCCCTGATGTTCTCTTGGATTTACCAGAGATTCCCTAGCTTGTGTCCACCCAGCAGAGACCTTCTTTTCTTTCCCCTTGTATCTCAGTTCGTTGTCCTTCGTGTGTACTTGCTTAAGCATAAATTAAAATTAATTTTACTTAATTATAAATTATGTTTGGGTTTCATATGCAGGTTGAATGGTTTAGGTCAGTCCTCTCAGGATCATCACAGCCGGAGGATGCTGGAAATGTTGCTTGTTTTTGTTTCGTGAAACTTTTAGGTTTGATGATGTATGTTTTTTTTTAAATGAAAAAGGTTGCTTGTTTTTGTTTCGTGAAACTTTTATATGTGTACCCCCTTTACTTATGTTGGTTTCAGTTTATGTGGACTCCGTACATTTTACCCACATGACGAGATATAGAACCCGGTTGGGTAACCGAGGAGGGCAAGATTGAGACATGGTGAGCTATCGTTCCTCCGAATGCTATAATTCTTAACTGCAGTATGAATCGTTTCCCGGTTACACATCCGATGGCCGACTCAGAGCTCTGCACCACCGTCCGTGTTATAATCGTTGCACATCCCCGCCTTCAACGGATCAACACATGCCCCTTCGTCTAGGTCAAGCTGTTGGAAAAAGCATGGCACGTCCTCCAGCCGTGGAATTGGAGGCGATGCAGGAAGGATGTAACGGGGATATCGAGTTGCTGGGGTATCTGCCACACACTCACCACCTTCCTGAAAGTCAGAGGAAGATCCAGTACTTGTAGCATAATCCGAATCAGACTCTGAATTATCCATCGCATTTCAGTTTCCAGCACCGATGGTTCGGGAATGCAGACCGGTGTCGCTGCAACAGGTGGGCTAGAAGGGCTACCACCAACCACAACTAAAAAATCCATGACGTGTTGGGGCATCAAATTGCAGTGACATCCGAAAGTGACATGGACGTGTTTATCATTAAATAACCATATCAGCAAATGTACGAATCTACCGTTGGGCTGCCACTGTAAGAAGCGATATTCGACTTTCCTTATCTCCGTAAATTTACCTCCTAGGTTATACAAGAAGACTTCTACTAACTCCGACATGGTGCTTATATCCGCATGTTGGAACACCACCGGTGAGTCAAATTGGAATTAGACTCCGTCAGCCGCTCATGTATTACGGCATTCGAGTGCAATCGAATAATCAAAGGTTGATCCATCAAAAAATAAAAACCAAGGAACAAAGCAAAAGCAAGGAGCAAAGCAAAAAAGAATGCTTAGAATGTTTTGAGTGAAATGGGAGGCTGCCCAAGTGCCTGGTTAAATAGGAATTCACATGAACCAATGCTGCAGCCACTGTTCACAGCCTATTTCATACCCAGTGTTGCGGCCAATGGTGGAGGCAAGTGCCACGGTCACTGGTTGAGGCACCAGGTTGGCCCAGTGCCACAACCACACCCCACGGCAGCCCCTCTCTTTTGCCCAATCATGCACCCCTGTGGCACTGGTTCATGAAAAACATGGTCAATGCCGCCTCCACCCCCGCGACACTCCTTTTTGGCTGGCACTCAACCTCTCCTTGCGGCATTGGGTACAGAAAATACATACGTAAATATTTATACACTTATTTAATTTGGTAAATACTAATTAAATAATATTTATTTTTTTAAAAAAAAAACCTATTATAAACGGACAGGAAAGTAAACATTTAATTTCAGCTGCAATAAGAGTATAATATAAACATTTTGATTGTTCAAATAATAATATATAATTAAAAACAAAAAAAATATATTTTAACCTAAATTTAGATAGCAACCTTCAACTTACCAATGTTAGTTTAGGGAAACAATAATATTAAATATTAAACAAACAAATAACTTTTTACTCCTAAGAAAATATTAACTCTAACTTTATAAATACTAATTTCAAATATACAAGTTCTAATAAAACTTCTAACCACAATATTAGATTCTTTTCTCTCATTACCAGCTATGAAAATATTAACGTACACAACTTCTGATAATTTGAACCAATACTAATAAATTTTCTATATACTTTATAAAAGAAGCTAGGTGATTAATAGATTCTTTTAATTTTTGTTTTATATTTGAATCAATACTAATATATTTTCTTATATATTTTTTACACTAAAAGTATTTAACCTTTAGTATTTTTCATTTTGCAAATATAGAAACAATTTTCTTCTTTTTTTTTTTCATGATGTAAAGTTTGATTTTTGGACTTGGTCACGATGTAAGCGTTAATTATGTTTTTATTTTTTTGTTAATAATTATGGTTAATTCTCACAATGTAACACACCAAAATAGTAAACACAAACTCATTGTTGTATCTTGTCCGAAAAAAAGATTATTGTTGTACAAAAACAAATCACGTTACGCCATACCTATTGGACCCAAAAATATCTAAACTTGGCCCTGCATTGTAATTTTTCTAATATGCATGCTTCCAACCTAGTGTTAACTTGCAGCTCAGACTTGGTTGAGATGGAGAATTTGTTGGCCTCCTAAATGTTGCATCAGGGGTTCAATCTCCATGAGACTATGAGAGGATGTGTGTGTGAGTGTGTATGTAAGTCAAAAAAAAAAAAAAACTAGTGTTAACTTTGAAATAACAAAGTCCCATTTCAATTAAAAAAAAGACTTTGAAATAATAAAAATTATGATCTAGATAGATAAAAATTATCAAATTACAATCTAATCAAATATATCAAATTAACTTATCATTTTCTATTAATAATTTTAAATGAAAACAACTACATACAAGTCTTCACCTACGTCGATCCAGGCACATACATGTTCATAGTGGTGTTTATATCTACAGCAAGAGATGGAAAAGCATCATCCATGGACACACATAATCAATTGCTATGTTCTCTTTCTTAAAGCAACAGGAGGTCTTGGCAAGAGGAGGAGGAGGAGCTTTTGGGCACAAAAAGAAATTCCTTGATCCCAAGTTCATCACCTTTGCATGTCGCTCCAAACCTACACACCCAAAATCATACAAATATCCTTATTACATTCTCATGAAATTAATCAATTAATATACAGAGTTCTGCATATATCATGTCATCAATAAATATGGCATCATAAAGGTTATACTCTGATGACAAATTTATTGATTAGTCAAATTATGAATACATTTTTTATATATGATTAACTAAATATATAATCAAGAGATTCTATTTTATAACTTACTTTAAAACTCCCTTAAAATGTTTTCATATAAACAGCCTCTCTGATTTTTATTTTACTTATTTAATTTCCTATTAGTATTATGGAGTCATTGAGTTTAAAGAAATACAATAGTGAATTGCACCTCTCTTGTAAACTTATGCATGTGATGTGAGAGTATCATCAAATCATAATCTAGTTTGTTCAATCAAAATATATAAGACAGAACAAGCATATAATCATGAAAAATAAAAGATAAGAGGATATTAATTACTTTCAAGGGCAAAAGAGGAGTAGTGAAGGTCATAGCGCTTAGGATCAGTGTTCTTCAAGAATGGCCTCCTCTTCTCCTTCTCATAAAACACCAATGCTGCAGCCACCAAATCACCTACCGTGTCCTCAGCCGGTATCACCACTTGCATGGCACCCGGGCTATTCTCTAATGTCACGTTCACCAACAATTTTGCCGGTTGCCGAGGACTGTATCCTCCATTTTTTGAAGAAAAAAGTGAAGGAATCCTCGGCGGGGTAAGAGGCGTAGGAACTAATGTGCGAACAAGGCCAGATTTTTTCTCCGGTGGCACATTGTGGGGTTTAATACGGCGGTGTAAACCCAACGAGGTGTTATCGGAGATTGATTTTCTCCGATGACCCTTTTGTATAGGGGTCATGCTTATTAGGATAAGTATTTTTGCGTTTTGTTTTACAAAGCTATAGCTAGGTTTTGCATGTATTGAACTCGAGGAACTTGAGAAGTGAAAGTATTGAAGGAGAGATGGTCCTAACTTCCAAGTAAATACTAACAAGCAGAATGGACATAAAGCGTAAGGTTTTGGATTATTATAAGAAGTTTCTCGGAAAGTGTTGGATCTTTTAATGACTTTTGTTATTTTATGGTACAAGTTTAGCAAATTAATTAAATCATTTTATGTGTATGGTTTAATTTAAGTAAATCCATGCGATGAGAAAAGACCTAAGATGATTTCTCATACACAAGCTTCAAAACTTGGGTTGATTTTTTATTTCTTATTTTTTTAGCTATACTTTTGTTAAAATATATTATTTTTTTATTTAATTCATCAATATCTACTTTCTTCTTAAATATTGTTAAATTCCTTTCGATAATTTGAATAAATAATTCTAAGTACGTGTTGGGAGAGGTAGCGGCAAGGCAGAGACCGTAGTACTTGTACTTTCTGATGAGAGAAACTTCTTAGGAGTTGGTGGTGTCTAAGCTTTTGTTTTGAGTGTCCCCTTAAGGTGAGGTTTAGTCGTTTAGCATGGCCTTTGTTGTAATTTTGACAACCACCTATCACCTTTACTAGATATACATATAAATATATGACAATAAAACTATATATACACATATATACCTAACCAAGTTACAACCAAACGATTTTATACCACTCTCACCCCGCGCGTAGAAAACACGCAGAAAACCTCCAAATTCGAAAAGACGCGCCACGCGAACCGATGCGGAAAAAGAAACGTCTCGACTACTTCTATTTTCATTTGCCATTTACTATTCATTTCAACCATTCACTATTCACATTCATTTTAAAAAAAGTAACGTTACTGTTCAAACACCTTCAGAAGAAAGAACACGCGAATACGAACCGATTTCGAAGAGCATTCTCACAAAAACGAAGCGAGTTCTACTACAACAACTCAGATTCGAAGCGGAATCGTAACCAAATCAAAGCATCCTAACGAAAAACATCAAAACTTAGTCCAGGTTAGTGTTCATCCTTTGCTTTCCGATTTTATAAAGGGTTTTATCGCACTCCGTTCTTTTGTTTGGGTTTCATTGTTTCCAGTGTACTTTATATCGAGTCTCACTGATATCTACTTCGTGAATCCGCTTCGCATTTCGCGTTAGGGTTTTTTAATGGTTTTCAAAAAAACGATTATTTGATTCGAAACTTTTGTCAAAATCGCATCTTTTGTTTGCTTTTTCACAATCGATTCTTTGATACATTGAATCCTTTTTATTTTCGTTGCTTCGACTGCCTTTCATATCCGTTTCGTTCTGGGATTTAAATCCGCTGCAAATATTGGTGTTTATTCTTCGTTCTACTTTTGGTATTTATTGATTCTGTTTGAGTTGATACGTTGATACTTCATTTGTTGTTGATTGTTTCAAATCCGTTTTGCTTTTTGGTTTTAATTCCGTTTCGCTTAATATGGGTCTTCAAAACCGGTTCCATTTTTTGATGTTTTGGTGTTGATTCTTCATTGTACTTGATTTATTGCTTCTGTTTGCGTTGATGAGTTGATGCCTCATTTGTGGTTGATTGTTTCAAATCCGTTTCAGTTTGATTTTTAAATCCGCTTTGGCTATTTCCTTCCTGTTTCAGCGAAGATGGTTAATGGTAAAGGCAATGTTATAAAACGTGCTCCGGTGAAAGATACCAAGCCAAAAAAAGATGTAAGGGTCTCTAATTTGGTTTTTAAATGCAAATTTTTTATTTTTTTAATCTAAAATTCACGTTCGCTTACAAGTTTAAATCAAGTTTATGAATATGTGCTTGCAGCAAGGTCATGATTTTAGGTGCGTACCTAAATCTGTTGCTGTTATATTCGACAACTGCCTAAACAAGGATCCACAGAAAAGGGCCCTGGCCGACGAACTGGGATTCAGGGTGTTCTCAAATCTTCCCAACTACTACCTGAAGCAGAAAGTGCTGAAGCAGATTTACAACCGTTTTGACACATATGATAACACCATCCATGCTGTTGCAGGGGAGGTTGAGATCACAACCGAAAAGATAGGGAAAGCCCTTGGCCTTAACCACACAAGTATAGCATCTTCATCACACAGTTAAAATTCGGTGCGGAATTATGTTCACATTCCGCTTAATATTATGAATTAAAAATCCGTTTTTTGGTAGACTAAAATCCGCTTCGTGTTTTTGTGTCTTGTGTTGTTTTTTTTTTTTTTAGGCTCAACTTACGACGACAAGATAACAACAAAGGAGCTGAGAGGGGAGGATTACGATGCTTACAAGTTCTTCTAGGGTAAAACACAAGCTGCCCTGTCAAGCCTTATATTCAACACCAAGTGACACGGAAGAAAACAGGATCTTGTTCAAGAGAGCTTTTTTGCTGTACATTCAGAAATGCTTCCTCCTTCCCACATCGGCTGCAAACGTCACACCAAGAGCACTCCCCACCATATTCAATTTGGAGAACACAAGAAACAAAAATTGGGCTCTCCATGTGCATAAATTCCTCCTCGAGGAGACAGAGAATGCCAAGAAAAATAATACCAAGTCCGTTAGTAGATGCTGCTATGCGTCGATGGTCATCTACTTCCATGAGACGCATTTCGGGAAGAATAGCCGAGATGCGGCAGCGCAACCTCAGTGGATTCAATACTGGACAAGGGAAACGCTATGGAAGATAATGAAGCAGGAGAAAACAATGGCAGCAGTAAGTTAAAAATCGCTTCGTGAATTCTTATAAATCTGGTTCATGTTATTTGAATAACTATATGACTTGTGTTCTATTTCAGGGCCTAATAAAAACGACAAAGATGCAGGTCGAAAGAGAAGGAAAGTCGAAGAAGAAGGCCAAGAAAACATCTCTTCATCTGAATCAGAATACATCAAGTCCAGCCATGAGTCTGAATCCGGTTCGGACGAGACCTTTTCTCTACTTGAATCTGATTTAGAGCAGACAATGTCTGATGGCCTGGTTCGGGTTAAGAGAAGAACCAGAAGGATGAACGACTATGTTTCTATTCCAAATCCGCTGTGGGTTCTTAAAAATATCCGCTGCATGTTTTGCTAATGAAATCCGTTTCGTGTTAACAGGATACAGGATGGCCACATGCTTGCTCAGGCAGTGTCGTCGATCAGGAAGAGGAAGAATCTTCAGATAGAAGAAACAAGACAGAAGATAACAAAGCAGCAGGATGAACAACACCACCAACAACCACCCTAACAACCTCCAGAAGAAGAGGACCCATCACATGAACAACACCACAAACAACCACCCCAGCAACCTTCGGAAGAAGAGGAAGCACCACATGAACAACCACCACCACAACAACCACATCAGCCATGTCAACAACAACAACCACAACAAGAATACATTGATATCTCGTCATGCTCTGAGGGTGAGCCTGAACCAACACCAATCAGGGTGTTGATTCCTAAAGATGAAACGTATATTGTGCCTACCACAGAGGACAGGATCGAAGAGGGTGTACCATCTCAATCGGTGCTTGAAGTGGTGTAAGTATTTAAATCCGTTTTGGTTTATGTTAACATCATCTTCACCTTTATATGAAAATCCATTTTGGTTTCTGTTAACATCCTCTTCACCTTTATACGAAAATCCGTTTTGGTTTATGTTAACATCCTCTTCACCTTTATGTGAAAATTTGCTTCATTTTTTCTTTATATATTCATTTCAACCTAAACTGAGAATCCGTTTCGGAATATGTTCACAGGCCCATATATCCCATTCAAGAGGTGATTGACATCTCATCTAGCTCCGAAGATGAGCATGAGCCACAACCAAAGCCCATCAAAGTCGTTGTTCCAAAGGTCGAGGAAGGTCTTGTAACCTCACCAAGCTCCAAGCTAATAACAGAGGTCCTTATGAGTATGGGTCAGGATAAGGGTGAAGAATCTAAACCGGATTCCCCACCTGATCCCTCCATTCCATCCTTCAGCTTGAACTTGGACTGGTCAAGACCCCTTGGAATATAGGAACAACCCCCGAAAACACTGGAAGAGGAATTTTCACTAATTTCTCGAACAATGTAGGTTATTGGGCTACGGTGCCAAAGGGGGATAACGACTTTGAAATGATTTTCAAGCTCAGGGGCACCGAATTATGGAGGCATTGAGATATGAATTTACGTCAATGGCACCAAAGTCATACATTGACATACAAGTAAGTTGATCCCCATCCCTAATGCATTTATCTCCTTATGACTATTATATTCGAACATTTATATGAACCTTTTTTTTTGTTTTTATAATTCTAAAGGTTGACACCCTCATGTGCCACGTTCTAAACGCGGAGGAGGACGAGCGGTTTGAGAAGCTCGTGTATTGCGTCCCACCAAAGATTTTGGTATGAATCCGGTTCGGAATTTCATAGCTAATTAAAAATTGTCTTCGGATTCCCTACTAAATCCGCTGCGGATTTTTTTTTTCAGCAAAGGATGTTTGCCACTCACAACCACAATTGGATGAACAAGAAGAAAAGGAGGCCACACAAAATTAGCTCACTGAAGAATCATACTGAGTATCTGGCTTACCTTGATAGAGAAAAACTCAACTCTCATAGATTTGTAAGTACACGGTATCCTCGTTTAAAACTAAATTTCCTTGTTTCCACATAATAATTAATTAAACTTGTTCATCACATGCAGCTCTTTGCACCCATGCTATATTTAGAACATTGGTGGTTGTATGTTCTGGATAAATCCAAACAGGAGATGTTTGTTCTAGATTCAAAGAACATATCCTCCCCATCAAGCGAAAGAACAGACCTGAACAAATTTGCCGTGAGTTATAAATTTCGCTTCAACCTAATTCATAAATCCGATTCATCTTGTGGTAATCTTTGTTCGTAGTACTGACTCAGTTTTATTTGTTATTTTCTAGTCTAACATCTTGAATCAATTGCTGAAATGGGCTGGAGCTCCATCCATCCTGAAGAAAGGCTCACAGTCATTGCGGCCAACATACATCAACATTCCTCAGCAACCAAATGGCTTTGATTGTGTTGTTTTTGTCATGAAATGGATGGAGTTGATAGATCCCACCATTTTAGCAGGGTGTTGTACTTACAATATTGAACAATGGACTGAAGTAAGTAACCAAATCTCCAAGTTTAATTTTAGATTTTTTCCGGTTCGACTTTATTATATACTAACAAACATCTCTGTTTTTCTTTCCAATTCTAGCCTATGCTCGAGGAATTCAGGAAGAAGATCATGGTGAAGATAATATTGAGCAAGGAAAATTTCTTGAGAGCAGAGGCAATAAAGGAAGCACATAATATGCGATTGACCAGACTTGGTGCTGCTCTCCGAAGTCCATATGTTCAAGTGGCAACTCCTGATTTATCTACCAAATAACTTTGAATATTTACAAACACTATAACTTTGAATATTTACAAACACTCTAACTTATTTATTTATTTGTTTATTTATTGTAATTAAATCTGTTAATATATATAGTTAGCATATCTTTAGTTACTAACATGTTGAATAAGTCTCTCGTTATAAATGCATTCGAACTCGGAAGCACATTTCGCTTGGAAAATCAAAAGTTAACCTAATACAAATCAAAAGTTGAAACGGATTTACATATAATAAATTGAATAGGATTTACACATTCTAAAAACCGAAGCGGATTTATAAACCAGCCCGAATAGGATCCTCTAACTAAATAACTTTGAATATTTACAAAAGTCGAAACGCATTTAAACATAACATCCGAAGCGGATTTCTTCAAAAACACGAAACCACGAAACGGACCAACACATCACAAAAACCGCATCGGACTTATATTCCAACCCGAATAGGATTTTCTAACTAAATCACATGAAGTGCTTCTAAAGAATATGCCTGCGTTGTTTTATTTTTCTTTGTCTTTGATGCAATTTTTTGTCCATTACAGAGCCCAATCGTTTCTTCGGACGTCCTCTTGATCTAACACGTGTTGGCGTTTGCAAATCATTCATCATTTTTTCATAACCATCTTCATGCCTCAGTATGGATTGCACATCCCTTTTTGCTTTGTATTCTTTCATATCAGCCTCAAACTTATCATAAGCACTATGAACCATCGCAGTCAACACTTCACACCCCGATGCAACCTCGCAATGAACTTTAGAATGAGAAATCATACCATCATAGTTCATATTCCTTGGCTCCAACGATGGCTCATCATAGCTGCTTTTTATGCTCGTGTGCCTCCTCTTTATATTTTTACTCCATCTTTCCAATATATAGCATTGTGGAATAATGTCCGCCCTCTCATAGCTCAGCACCATCAAAGAATGTCGACATACTATACTTCTAGATTGAAATAGTAAGCACTCGCATTTGACCTCAAGTGATGTCGAGTCGTATGTAACCTCAAAGATGTTGCTCTTGTTGCTTGAAATCTCTTCTAACACCTCATACACAACAAAACCTGGAACACACTATTTGCATATTGCCATGCAATTATACTTTTCTCTAAATTGTGTTTGAACTTCCTTGAATTTTGTATTCGTGCAAACTCTCTTAAATTGGGATTCGATGCTTGAATTCGTTGCACAAGGAACATTGGTGTAGAAATCTCCAGCATCTGCTTCCCTCTTTTTTTGTTCTTTTCTACCTAGGCAATTATCATATTGCTTAGCAAGCTGGATCAAAGAACTCTTATGTGTAATGAATTGTTAAAAAATGCGTGCATGCTCTCGCTCCGTTGTGTACTTCTCATCCCAACCCAAAAGTGTGTGTCCAGATACACAGGAACCCATAGATGTCGATCATCATAAAGATCTGGTAATCCAGCAGTAATAAAATGTGAGCAATATCTAACCCGAACTGGATTTTAGGCGTGCCTAGAAGCGAAAAAATAGAAAAAAAACTAAGAAATTTACCTGAGAGCCATTTATTACCACCCAGACCATGTTTGCTAATAAATGATTCCCATATTTCTTCAAACAAGTCTTTTGAGTGGCACGACCACACGATCTGACTCATCTCATGTTCGATGTCATTATGTCCCTTTAATCCGTTTAATTTTTGAGGGACCTTCTTCATAATGTGCCAAATGCACCACCTATGAATCACTGTTGGCATAAACTCGGAAATGGGCATTGGCATTGATGGACATTGATCGGTGATGATCCCTCTAGGTGGTTTTCCTCCCATGCACCGAAGCCAGCAATCAAACAACCATTTGTAAGAATAGATATCTTCATTCTTCAACAAAGCACATCCAAGGAGAATGGAATGGCCATGATGATTAACACCAACGAAAGAGACAAACGGCAAATCATACCTGTGTATAATGAATCCAGTTAACAATGGAACAACGCCGAACCGGATTTGATACCAATAACGAAGCAAAAAAAAAGAAAGGAAAAAGTCGAACCGGATTTGTAAACAAGAACGAAGTAGAAAAGCTAAACCTGTTTTTGTTGTAAGTGGTATCAAATGACACCACATCCCCAAAGTATTCAAACGAAGCCCTGCTCCTTGCGTCAGCTCAGAACACATTCTTGATTCTCTTATCACCATCACGTACAATCTCATAAAAGAAATCTTCGTTCTTCTCCTTCATTCTCAAGAAATATTTTCCAAGCTCTTTTGCATCTTATTCTTCCGTCACATTCCAAACCTCCCTAGTGATGTAGTTCCTCACATCCTTTTCAATGAATCCTACCTCATTATGACCCCCTGCAGCTGTCACAAACGATTGAAAATGTTTGCCGTGATCTAATACCTGACAGATCGTTATTCTCTATTGTCCTACGAACGTCCAAACTCATCCCCCTATGTTGTGGTAACATCTGAGCTTGATCAGCACATCATGGATGTGAATGATGGAGAACAACCTTGGAAATACACCAAAGTTGAGTCTTCTTGTCTACGTGCACATAAATTCGTGCAGGACAATTTGCACCACATATCGGGTTCGTTTTTTCTACAGATGGTACTTCAGATCTCCATCTCCCTTCTCTATTGCAAGTTATTAGTTGATTCTTTACTTTCTTGGTCTCCTTACACCTATTTGAGTTCCTTATCTTTGTAAAGAAGCCTGCATGTTTCACATACTCTTTATAAAACAAACCAGCTTCAACAACTGTTTCAAAAGTCATTCCAACCTTGGGGACATATTCTTCTTCAACGTCACACATGTACTGCAAAAATCATTTCACTCATTATAGTCCGAAGCGGATTTCTTTGGTTAGCTGATTTGGATTTAACGCATTCTCGAATTTAAAAAAAAAAAACATATTCCCATGTTTCCTTACTCAACAACATCAACATTAACAACACATTATTCTAATCATTATTAGTGACAAACTCATTCAAAGCCTAAACACAAACATCAATATCTGTCGAAACGGATTTCGTTTACACGCCGAACCGGATTTCTTTAAAAACACCTACACTTAACATCAATGACGATGGGTGCGAAAATACATTCCCTCGTGAAAACATCATCAGCATTAATGATAGACATTCATTAAAAGCATCAAAACACATGCATTAAAAAAAATTCCACAAATTTCAACCATGACAACAATGGAATACATAAATGATTCAAAAGCCTGTTCAAACCCTTCTGATGCATCCGCTCTACCAATAACGAGTTCCATTTTGAGTGGAAAATGGGAACCATAAAAGAACTAGGCATAAGTTGTTGCTTTCCGCAAAGAAAATGGATGGGTGATGGTTAGCCTAATGACGAGACCAACAATATAAAAATGAAATAAAATGAAGTGTGTTCGAGAAGGAGGCGCGCTTTTCGAGCTGAGATAATCTCATTTTCTTTTTTTGAAATAAAGGTAACGCGTTTGTCAGACGGGCTTAGTTGAGTTTGGTTGGGCATATCACTTGGTTGCCTAGCATTTTTGAATATATAAATATATGATTTTTTAATTTAATAAATAAATTTTTTTCAAAATTATGTGCGCTCACCTCAGAAAACTACCAAAATGCACCCCATTACATATAGGGTTTTATATATATATATATATATATATAT
>JASCZI010273153.1:2947-16564 GCA_036250425.1 Stylosanthes scabra | reverse complement strand
TAGAAAGATACCTGCCCAAGTGGAGAGTCTCCGAGAGAAGAAAATAGCCCAATATGGAAACAATGATCATGCAGAGGGGATTAAATGTCGTTAAGAAAACTGCGCCCTTGGTTTGTAACACCAACCGTTGCGCATAATACGCAATCGCTGAGCTTACTATACCCTGCAATTTTCAAATATTCTTCAGTTAGCAAGAAGACTTCAATTATTTATATTGATTCACTAAATGACACTAAATTGGATATAAAGTATCAAGTTGTATAATGTTCTTTATGTAACAAGTGATGTCAAATTCGATAAAGCACTCAGACCCACAAAGAAAAAAAGTTTGCATTACCCCATTTCTATGTATGTATAGAGAAAATGCTTAATATACATCACTAGCTCCGCACATAATATTTATATAAAAAAAATCTGAGAAAAAGACATCATGGTGATAGAGTTTTATTTTCAAAGACAAAGAGAAGAAGCTTCTATAACTTAAAAAAAAAATATTAAGTTAATATTTAATTTAAAATTTATAAATGCAATTATATAATAAGTAAGGAATACTGATCACCAACCGAGTAAAGAGGACCAAAAATGAAAACAGTGAACATGCATAGAAAATTGAAGCATACTTGTACCAAAAGAAAATAAATAAAGCCAACAAAAACAACTACAATTCTGCTTCTGTGTCAAATGCAAACCAAATCAAAGGATGATGATAATAATAAATAACCGTGTTTAGCGAGAAATTAAACCTTCAGGGAGAAGCTTGATATATATTTAGTGAACTAATTAGACTGAGAACCGGGTTCAGGCTTTCTATTCATTTGAGGTAGAACTCAACCAGTTTCCTAGAGCTTAACTGGTTTCTTTTGAAAGCAAGTCGGAGATGATGCACGGTTGCCTCCTCAGTTGAGAACCCCGTGTCAGAGGTACCTGGTAATAACACAGAAGACAGTAGTGTTACCAAAAGGATCAGAAAAATGAACTGCGAGAATGAGAATGCATATACTGATGTTGAATCCATTAAGACAAGAAAATAGCACTATTGTGTGCTTCGAATGAGTTACATTATAATCAGAGAGCAATTCCAAAATTACGTAATAAGAAAATACACTTTTTCAATAACAAAACGGAGAAGACACAATCCCAAAATAAGAAAACCTAAAATAAGCAATTCGAACCAAGACTTGCAGTTCTTCTAATCAGTGAGCAATTCGAACCAAGCAATTCATTCCAGTATACAGAGTACCAAAGATCCTAAAATATGAAAACCTAAAATTGAAAAACCATAAAATCAGAAACTAACCCTAGAAAATAAGCAAAATCTGACACCAAAATAATCAAAACAGAGTACCTCCCTTATGAAGACGGCGACGATTATTGAGGCAGATGGAAAGCGCGAAAAGGCATGAACCAGTGAGAATGGCTGAGCACGACTGCGAGCTTGAAAAACGGCGACGGAGGACTTCGCAAGGACGATTGCGAGCTTCAAGACGACGAATGCAAGCTTCGAACACCACGCTATGATGAGGGAGCGTTGGAGGCTCGCTGACTTCCGAGCTTGGTGGTGGCAGCTACATGGGTCTGTGCAGTGGAGGCCGACGGTGTGAGAGTGAGAATGAGGGAGAGGCTCGATGTGAAGGAGGCTGGGGCAGCAGCTACAGGGGTCTGTGGAGGACTACGATGGCGGTGGATGGTGGTCGTGGTGGTGTGTGACAGCTGAGGTGGTGTGTGTGAGAGTCTAAGAGAAGTGTCTTTCGAAGAAGAGAGGATCAGATTTGGCTAAGTGTTAGTGCACTAAACACTAAACCTCTTGACACGTATACGCGGGCTTTCAATATTTTTTTATTTTAATTCCCGGTTAAACATTAGGCATCGCTTAACAAGTGCACCCAAATGTAGAACCTCCAGCGTCACTTTGAAAGCGCCCCCTTAGACTACAAAAAGTGATGCCTTTGCCACTAACCTACGAGAACGCTTTATAAGTGATCTCCTAGACACTTTAGGAGACGCTTACTAAGCGATACCCAAAAAGTGATGCCTGTTCTCCGGGATTTAGTGTACTCAGCCAAAAGCGTCACCTATTCCCTGAAAAGGCTACATTTTAGAAGCGTTGCCTAAAAAAAGTGTGGCCTTAGGGGGTAAATTCTTGTAGTGTTAGGTTAACTTGGTGCCCAAAAAATGCTAATTTTGGCTCCAATCGTGCGCAGTCCTTCTGGTTTCTCTATATACATATCTATACCATTTCGAATCTCTGGATGTTAGCTTTCCAACGGCTTTGGAACTAAGTCATTTGGACCTCTGTAGCTCAAGTTATGATTAAATTAGTGACAAGAGGTCAGGGTTGACAGCATCAGGGAAATTCTGAGCACCGATCTTCGGACGCGAATTCGTCATAGAATTGCTTAGAACCGAACAAAGTCTTCAACATGAAAGTTGTAGATATCGTATTCATCTTTCCAAAGAGTCTGAGTTTGCTTCAAGCCGATGACTATAGCTCCTTTTCTACGCATTCTTCCTTCTTTGTGAAATCTCCGCTTTTGCATGCTTTCTCTAAACCATTCTTGCTTCCAATGTTCTTCTAAGCCTTTCTCATGCTTTTCTCAACCCCTTTAAATCTGAAATATACTAGCAAACATATCATTGCACCAAGGGGGAGAAGATTTAGCAATTTATATGCATATTGAAGGCTAATTTAACATGTAATCATTTATGAGCACTTTCTAGCAAAAGATAGAAAACATGATTATTCACTAGTAATTGTGTGAAAAAGTATTGATGAGGGCATCCTTTTTAGCATGAAATTTATCATCAAAAACCTCCTCATCAAATTTGTTCACCAAGTCATCCCAAGTTGTGATGCTTCCTTAAGGTTGCATTTGTAACCATTGTTTAGCTTTGTCCCTTAAGGAGAAAGGAAAAAGTCTCAATCAGATGGCTTCAGAGGATACTCCATTGAACTTGAGAGTGTCACATAGCAGTAGAAAATTAGCTATGTGGAGATTGAGATCATCTTGGTTGCTTCCACTAAATTGATCTTACTGCACCAATTGAATTAGGGAGGGCTTGAGTTCAAAATTATTCGCTTGAATTGTTGGCCTTAAGATGGTGCCGCCACATCCTTCAGAAGTAGGTTGACTGTATTGCCCAAGTGTGACTCATTGATTTTGTTCTTCATGGATTGGAATGTCATTGTTATTGGCTGCCATGTTGAACTGTTGTTCTAGTGCTACTTGCCTTGCCCTTCTTGCTTCTCTTCTTCTCCTGAAAAGTGTTCTCTCAAGTTCGGAATTGTAATCTAAGTTGTTGTGATTGCCCTGCATAAACAAGTAACCAAAGAACAAAGAAAGGTCTTGAAATTCTCGACGTCAAAGTGAAGAGAATTTCCAGAGAATTAGAAGAAAAAAACGAAATCTGATTTAGAGAATTAAGTAAGTTTGTATTGTTAATCTCAATTAATCCCCAGCAACGGCGCCAAAAACTTGATGCGGATTTATATAACCCTAAAACTCGACAAGTATACCGCATCGTATCAAGTAATACCACGATGAAGTGGGTATCGTTCCCACGAGGATTAAAGGATCAATCAGCTACTACTTAATTAATTGTTCGAATCAGATTTAATGAAACTATGTGAGTTGAGTACTTTTAGCTCTAAATTTCAAAAATGACTAGTAAACAAAGAACAGAGAACAGAAATTATACTTGAGGTTTTAATGATGATGAGATGAGATGTTAAGAGCTTTGGAGATGTTTTTTCCTTGAGGGACAATGTACCAGTTTAATTTCAATTCTAGATACTCAGAAATCATGCACAATGAACCCATAGTAACTAAACCCTAATCTCTTAGCAATTTAGTTTTCCCGTTACATAATCAAAAGCTAATCTCTTAGTCAATTAATCAAATAGAGAGGTGAAGTATACAATCCGGTTCCAATTCTTATGAATCTCAAAAGTGATCCTAGATTAGATTAAATGTTACTCTAGCCAAACTAGTTCTATTCCAATTTCAATACGCAGAATGATAGTTGCATGTAAATTCTCTTTACTATCTCTAGTCAGTGTTAACTTACCATATGAATTAATTTCTAGCTAGTTAGATTTATCAATCTCTGAATTAAATTAACCTAACCCTAAACAAATAAAGAACACTTCTCAGTGATTCTGAATTATTGGGATGAAGAACAGAAGATCAATTCATGTAATTTCGAAAACTGAAATTTCTTATTGAATTGAATTAAACTATGTACAATAACTACCTCATGCTGGGTGAACAGAGCTCCTCACCCTTAACAATGGAGTAGTTTAGCAATTCATGGTATTCAAAAATCCTAAAATTGATAGAGTAACGATATGCCGAATGCCTAACCCTAGTGGTTAGGACACTTTTTATACTAAGACCTAAATAGAGAAAATCAAGTCAAATCATATCTAATCTAATCTAAAGTTAATCCTATCTAATCAAATCAAATCCAATATAATCATAATCTTCTTCATTCAATATTCAATCCTTTAGTCCTTGGTTCTTCTAGATCCATACGTATAACACGGGCTTTGCTTTAAAACTTGGATTGGTTCCTCAAGTTATACGTGTGTGGCCACGTATAATGAGGCCTTGTTTTGTGAATTCTGGACTTTGCTTCCTTTGCTATATGTTATAGGTGAAAATTGGCGTATAACATTTGGGTTGATTGGGCTTCCTGGACTTGCAAATTTTGAGGGACAAACTCACCATGTTATACGTGTAATGTGGCGTATAACATGGGGAGTTTCACTTTGAAATTGCAAAGCTTCATGTTATACGCTAGAATGAACGTATAACATAGGCTTTGGTATGATCCCTAGAGCTTTTGATTTCTTTGAAGAGAATTGCTCATGTTATACGCCTAGTGTCACGTATAACATGAGGTTGTTTAGCTTGATTCTGGAAGCTCTTTTTTGATGGAAAATTTGCCCATGTTATACACCTAGTGTCACGTATAACATGGGGGTTGTTTAGCTCCCTGGAAGTTTGGCTTTTGAGAAGAGAATTCTCCATGTTATACGCTGGTGCACACGTATAACATGGGAGCTTGAGTTCATTTCTTCATGTTATACGTGTGTGCTCACGTATAACATGGACTTTGAGTTTCCTTCCTTCTTTCAATCCTCTTTTGTGTGGCCTTGCATACCTAATATCTTTGTGAAATTCTCTAAAAACATGAACAAAACTCAAAAGACATCAAGCTTGTTTGATTGATAATTTAAGAGAAATAATCACAAGAATAATTTCAATAATCAAGAGAAATTGAACATCCTCCAGTGACTGTCCTTGTAGGGATCGTGGTTGCTTGACTAAGCTTCCTGTAGTCAATGGACATCCTCCATCCAGTGACTGTCCTTGTAGGGATCAACTCGTTCTTCTCATTGTGAGTGGCAATGATTCCTCCCTTCTTTGGCACTACTTGAAGTGGGCTCGCCCATGAGCTGTCAGAGATTGGATAGATTATCCCAGCATCCCAAAGTTACATGATTTCCTCGTATACCACTTCTTTCATTGTTGGATTTAACCTTCTTTGAGCATGCATCACTGGTTTTGAATCTTCTTCTAGCAGAATGTTGTGCATGCACATGGTTGGACTGATGCCTTTTAGATCGCTAATCTTCCAACCAAGTGCTGTCTTGTATTATCTAAGCACCTTGAGCAAACCATCTTCTTCCTCATCTGTTAATGAAGAATTAATGATGACTGGAAGAGTTTCTTCTTCATCCTGAAAGTATATTTTAATGTTGGAGGAAGTAGCTTGAGTTCCAACTTTGATGGCTTCTCTTCAACAATTTTCTCTGGTTTTGTTGGGTAAGAAATTTCTGCACTTTTCTCCTCTTCTTCTTCGAGTTCCTCTTGTAGGGAATCTTCTTCAAGCTTGCTTGAAATTTCTTCTTCAATTGCTTCTTGCACTATAGAATCAATAGCATCAACCTTTATACAACTCTCTAAATCGTTGGGATATTGCATGGCTTTGAAGACATTCAAGAGCACTTGTTCATCATGCACCCTCAAAGTTAATTCTCCTGCTTCAACATCAATTAAGGCACGGCCAATAGCAAGGAAAGGTCTTCCTAGGATTAATGAAGAAGAATCATCTTCTTCCATATCTAGGATAACAAAATCTAAGATGTTAAGAGCTTTGGAGATGTCTTTCCCTTGAGGGCTAATATACACGTTTAATTGCAATGCTAGATACTCAGAAATCATGCACAACGAACCTATAGTAACTAAACCATAATCTCTTAGCAATTTAGTTTCTCTTTACTTAATCAAAAGCTAATCTCTTAGTCATTTAATCAAATACAGAGGTGAAGTATACAATCTGGTTCCAATTCTTATGAATCTCAAAAGTGATCCTAGATTAGTCACTCTATATAAACTAGTTCTAATCCAATTTCAATCCACAGAATTATAGTTGCATGTAAATTCTCTTTACTATCTCTAGTCAGTGTTAACTTACGATCTGAATTAATTTCTAGCTAGTTAGATTAATCAATCTCTCAATTAAATTAACCTAACCCTAAACAAATAACGAACACTTCTCAGTGATTCTAAATTATTGAGATGAATAACAGAAGATTAATTCATGCAATTTAGAAAACTGAAATATCTAATTGAATTGAATTAAACCATGTACAATAACTACCTCATGTTGGGTGAACAAAGCTCCTCACCCTTAACAATGGAGTAGTTTAGCAATTCATGATTGAATCTAAACCGTAGGAAATAATGAAAATGGCTATGCTGAGTTACTAACCCTAGTGGTTAATTCCTCTTTTATATAACAAAGTTAACTGTCCTAAAAATCTTCTATAAATCAAATCTAATCTAATCTAATTTAATCTAAATCAAATCTAATCCTTATCTTATCTTCTATGATTTACAATGCTTAACTCTTTCACTAAGTCTTCAATTAATTATCCCTTGAATCTTCCAAATTTGCCCTTGATTATTTGATGGATTAAGAACAAAATAACTTTGGGCTGAAGTGACATTGGTGGACTTTTCCGAACCTTGAAGATGGGCCTTCACGTACAACTTTTACTTCTGGACGTTATACGTGGCCTACTCCACGTATAACGTGGAGCTTCTAGATAATCTTGGGCTTTGATTTTTCATCTCCACGTATAATGCGGAGTCTCTGCCATTTTTGGAACTTTGATTTTTAGTTCCCATGTATAACGTGGGGCTTCTGTCCAATCTTGAAGTTGTGATTTAATTATCCACGTATAACATGGTAATTCCCACGTATAACGTCTAGCTTCTGCCCAATCTTCAAATCGTTTCTTCTCTTCCTACGTTATATGTGGGATTTTGCACGTATATCGTGTAGTATGAACCCAATTTCTTAGCTCTTTTTAGCTCCCTTCTTCAATCTTCTCTTTTAGTGGCTTTGATCACCTAAATTCTTAGTGAAATATTCTACAACAAAAACAAAACTCAAAAGACATCAAGTTTGTTTGATTGGTCAATTTAAGAACAATAAATCACAAGAATAATCATATAATTCAAGAGAATTTGAGATTAAAAGCAACCAAAGATGCCACCACATCATCCTTCACCAAATGGGCATCCATTTTTTGATTGTGGCGAAGTGCCTTCCGGACTTTCTTTAGCTTGCCTAGAAAACTCCCGAAGCTTGAGCACTTCGATGTTATCTTCTCCTCAACTTCATCTTCCTTGTGTTTTTTCTTCTTCCTCGACTTAACCTCTTCATGTTTCTTCTTTTTCTTTGCCAGCTTTAAACCTTTTTTCTTTTCTGTCTTCTTCAGAGGAGAGGGAGCAACTCTCAACCCCTTTTCCGGCTTGTTTTCATCTTTCCAACATTCCCTTTCTTTTTCTTTGACTTTCTTCATGACATTGATTTTCTGAGCTTCCTCTTTGCAAACTTGGAAATGATGCACACTCTTCTTCCGAGGTGTTGGTGGAGGAGTGACAGGAAACATTTCAGCGATTTTCCCCACAGAAAAAGTGAAAGTGTCCTCGTCATATTGGAGCTTGAACCCTGCTGTTTTTAGAAAAGGCCTCCCTAGCAAGACTTGGGGTCTTCCTCCTTTATCCCCTTTAGTGGGCATGATGACATGGAAATCCGCTGGAATTGTCAACTCTCCCACCTTAACTAGAACATTTTCAGCAATTCCGGCCACAGTTACAATACTAGTATCCACCATTGTGAAAACTTCCTTGGACTTCTTCAATGGCCCTAAGTCCAAGGTCTCATAGAGTTCAAAAGGCATAACACTCCCGCAACCTCCGGGATAACACAAGCATTCCCGAATATCTATTCCTCGGATCTTGCAAGTAACCAAACATGGACTGGGATCCTCACACTTGATTAGTATCTCATGCTCCACCTTCTTGCCTCCACCAAAAATAGTGGCTATGAAGAATGTTTCCTCCTCATCTTGCTTCCCAACAACTTCCTCCTCTTCAACTTCCTCCTCAACATCCGAACTTGCTAATTCAGCTAACAATTCATACAACCAATCATCTTCCCATTCTTCTTCCTCATCTTCTTCCTCTTCTTCTTGTACTACTTCATTATGGACCATAATTATTGATGCATGAGCATCATTATAGATAAAACATCCTAATTCATGTTGTATTCTTCACCTAATTTACTTAAATTCATGCTATAATTGGTAAAAATAGTTATAATTGTTAGAACATGTTTAATTATGATGAAACATTGTTACTTTGAGTATTTTGTTGATTATTTATAGGAAAACTGAAGAAAGAAAGCTTGAGGAGCAAAAAGGAAGGAAATTGGAGCATTCTGCCAGAGCCCCCATGCCTAGGCATGGAGACTCACGCCTAGGCATCCGGAGCAGCAACCCTGGAGTAGCTCATCCACGCCTAGGCATGGACACCAACGCCTAGGCGTCCCAAGTCCTTCTCAGGGCCAACTCACCCACGCCTAGGTGTGGACAGCAACGCCTAGGCGTGGCCTAACAAGCCTCAAGCACACCTAGGGTATTTAAGGCCCACGCCTAGGCGTCCAACTCAATGCCTAGGCATGACCAAGCAACCTGAAGCTCAAAGTATAGGCGTCCAGAGCCACGCCTAAGCATCCAGAAGCCACGCCTAGGCGCCAGAGATGAAGCCTAGGTGTGGGAAGCCTTAATTTAAGCAACAGAGAGCCAATGCCTAGGCGTGGAAAGCTCACAGACTTGGCAGAATTGGATTTTTTTAATTTCCAAGAGTTGTAATCCAATATGATTTCTTTTGTACACCTATATATAGATGGAAAACTTCACATTAGGAAAAATCCATTATCTTTTGATCATTTTTTCAGAGTCTAGAACTTTTACATTCTTTTGCTTTAGAGAATCATCTTTAGTTCTCTTAAGTTTAGTTCGAGTTCTTTTGAAGTTTTCCATCACTTTTTCTTGTAACATTCATTCATATAATAAAGAGGAAATTCAGTTCTACCTTCTTATCTTCGAAGATTCTATCTTTCTCATACTTTCTTTGAAGTTCTTTGAATGTTCATGCATTCAAGAACCACATTCATAGCTTTCTTGAAGTCATTCATCATCATGAGTGGCTGAATTCTTTTGAAGATTAAGGAAGAGGAGCTCTATTCTATGAAGCCAATGGATTAATCTAACAAAGTATTTCAGATCTGCAAGTTCTACTAATTATTCAAAGGATTCATCTTGTTCATCAATTCTAGGATCAAGAAACCGATAGGTATAATTGGTTCTTCCTTTGGTTTAATATCTATACTAGTTCATGAGATTAAACATATTATTTGATGGTCTATGCATTGTCTTTATTGATGTATGATTGAATAAGTGACATGAAATTTGGTCTTGCATTGATCTTGATAGCATAAACTAGTTCAAGAATGATCCTTCATATGTTTTCTTTGCATTAGAGATGATGTAATTGAATATATGTGCCATTATATGAATCTGAATTTTTGTCACATAGATGATTGATTTGTTTCTTGTTTGATTCTTTGTTATGACCTTTGATGGTTTGGATCAATTAGATCTTTACAAGTTTGAATTGTTGCATTTGAGAAAATAGGCATTCAAACATATTCAAGAATCATTCCATGTTTCTTAATGTGACCTAGAGATAGGCATGTGATTTGATATGCATTAGAATCTTTGATGATTGTATGAGTTTTCATGTGATTGAATATGTGACATATTAATTCTTTCCATGAATCTTGTTGATTGTTAGAGGTTTAAATCATGATGTGTGCATTATCTTTTTGCTTGTTTGGTTAGTCAAGAGATTGATGATCAAGTAGGTTTAAGAGAAACTAGATTTCTAAGAGATTAGGATTTAGTTATTCTAGGATTCATGGTGAATTGTTGTAGGTCTTACTTGCAAAAAATTATTTGTTGATGGTGGATTATGAAGTTGTGTTTATGAATATCTCCTATCCCTTAATCTTGTTTGGTTTTATTGAATCTTTTCTAATCTTGATTCCTTTTTCTAAGTTCTTGTTTGTGATATTTGCATAATCATAGTTGTATGTTATTGTTAGACGCATTCTTGCATTCTTTTGCATGATAATTGTGATTCTTTGTTTGTTTCATGAATTTTGTAAGTGTTGCATCATTATCATTTGATCTACTTAGAGGAACACTTGTTAGAAATAGTGGTTATTGCCCTTCTCCTCATTGGGAACGATATCCCACTCTCTTGTGGATACTACTTGATCCGATACTCTTGTCGGATTGTCGCGAATTGTAAGGATTTGCGCGCATCAAGTTTTTGGCGCCGTTGCCAGGGAGAAGCTTTCTTTAACCATATTTCTTGATAGTTTACTTTGAGATAGATCTTTTCTTTCTTTCTATTTTTCGGATTGACTAGGGACTCTCTCACTTTGATGTTAGAGTTCCCTTTGTGTGTTCTTGTTGTTTGTTTTTGTTACTTGTACGTAGGGAAATGAAGACAAACAACAATTTTTCTTTGATCCGGAAATCGAAAGAACTCTTAGAAAATTGAAAAAGCAAACAAAGGCATCTCGTCAACTAAATTTCGAAGAAGTAGAAGACAATAACATGGCTGCGGATCTTAGGAGAACACTTGGGGACTACACCATACCTAGCACCGCTAGTTGTAGAAGTAGCATAGTTCGTCCTAATGTCAAAGCCAACAATTTTGAGCTGAAACCTTCTCTTATTCAGCTTGTGCAACAAGATTAGTTTTTTGGGAATTCACAAGAAGATCCGAATCTACATATTGCAAGCTTTCTACATATTTGTGATACCTTAAAGTGTAATGGGGTCACTTCTGATGCTATAAAGCTTAGGCTTTTCCCATTCTCTCTTAGGGATAAAGCAAAGCAATGGCTCAACTCTCAACCCCAAGGAAGCATCACTACATGGGAGGACTTGGTGAGCAAGTTCCTATCAAAGTTCTTCCCTCCACAAAAATTGGCTAAGCTAAGACATGACATTCAATCCTTCTCTCAAAAAGACAATGAGTCACTATATGAGGCATGGGAATGGTACAAGAAGATGTCCCATTAATATGTATCCGGATTGGCTTCAACTACAAATGTTTTATGATGGGTTATCAAACACTTCAAGGATTCTTTTGGATTCTTCAGCCGGAGGTTCTCTTCAATTGAAAATGGCGGAGCAAGCTATGGAATTAATTGAGTTGGTGGCAAACAACTAATATATGTTCACCTCCGATAGAAGTATCAAGAGGGGAGTAATGGAAGTTGACACTATGGATGCTATACTAGCTCAAAATAAGGCTATGGCTCAACAACTCATCACTTTAAACAAGAAGATGGAGAAGCTAGAGGTTGCTACAATAGGTACTCAAGCGGAGACAACAAGTACATGTGGTCTTTGTGGGGGTCCTCATGAGAACCATCAATGCTATCTAGTCAAGGAAGACCAACCAATGGAGCAAGTCAATTATATGGGAAATCAGCCAAGACAACCTTTTCATGATCCCAATGCCAATACATACAATCTGGGATGAAGGAATCACCCTAACCTTGGTTGGGGAGGAAACCAAAATCCTAAGAATGGAAACTTTCAAAACCGTCCACCTTATCAACAATTCCAAAGGCTACCTTTTCAACCACCACAACCGGGCCTACCTAATCTTCAACCTAAACCACCTCAACCTAATTCATTTGAAGCGGCATTAGAGAAGCTTACTTTGAAGACTTCGGAATTTGTTCAAACTACCAACAACTTCATTGAGGAAGCAAGAGTAAATTTCAGAAATCAAGATTCTGCCATTAGGAATTTGGAAACTCAAGTTGGTCAAATTGCTAAGCAACTCTCTACACCATTGCCTAATGCTTTTCCTAGTGACACTCAAGTAAATCCTAAAGTGGAATACAAGGCAATAACTCTTAGAAGTGGGAGAGCTCTTGAGGAAGTGGGTAACAAGGTCAATGTGCAACCAACCATGGAGAAAGGCAAAGATGATGCAACCAAGGAAACAAAAATCTAGTAGCCCCAACATGTTCCTAAAGCAACCGAAAAACCAGCAAAGAAGGAGGAAAACATACCCTTCCCTCAACAACTACGAAAGGAGGTAAAAGATAAACAATTTTCTAACTTTCTTGAGGTGTTTCAAAAATTGCAGATTAGCATCCCTTTTGCGGAAGCATTGGAGCAAATGCCACTCTATGCCAAGTTTATGAAAGATCGAATTTCCAAGAAAAGAAGTTGGAGAGAGGAAGAAACCATACAACTAGGCAATGAGTGTAGTGCTATCATACAAAGCAATTTGCCTCCAAAAATGAAGGATCCGGGCCGCTTTCAAATCCCTTGTATTATAGGGGAGACCACCATTGATAAAGCATTATGTGACCTTGGTTCTAGCATCAATTTGATGCCTTTGTCATTCATGAGGAGGTTACAAATAGAAGAAGTCAAAGAAACAAGGATGTCATTGCAACTAGCGGACAAGTCCATCAAGTTTCCTATTGGTGTGGTAGAAAACATATTGGTGAAAGTTGGAAAATTCATCCTACCGGCAGATTTTATTATCCTAGATATGGGAGATGATGCTATACCATCCATCATTCTAGGAAGACCATTCTTAGCTACCGGAAGGGCACTAATAGATGTTCAAAAAGGAGAGCTTACCCTTAGAGTACATGATGAACAAATGGTAATCAATGTATTCAAGGCTATGCAATATCCTAAGGAAGATGACAAGGATGGATGCATGCGGATTGATATCATTAAAGAGTTGATTCGAGAAGTGCAATAAGAATAAGCCATGTCCAAGCTACAAGCCAAGCAAGCAAGGTATAATGATTTAGATGATACTAATCATAACTTTGTGATGCAGAAAATTGTGAAGGAAGTGCAGAAAATTCCACTTAAAGTGCAGAATTTCAAAAATGAAATGCAGATCTTTGAAAATGAAGTGCAGAATTCCAGTAGTATGATGCAGAATCTTGATGAGGAAGTGCAGAAAAATTCCACCAATGTCCAGAATTTTGGTGGAGACAGGCAGAAATTAGAAGGCCTTATGCAGAATTTCGAGTCCTATGTGCAGGAAAATTGTGAAGTTGTGCAGAATTTTGAAGCTAAGGTGCAGAAAATTAGTGATGAAGTGCAGAAATTTGATGGAGAAATGCAGAAAATTGATG
>JASCZI010273149.1:0-13242 GCA_036250425.1 Stylosanthes scabra | reverse complement strand
GAGGGGGGGGGGGGATAAAGAATTGGGCACATTAACTATAAGGCTATGTATAGCTTATGATTATTCCTATGAGGATTATGGTCTTTAATCAATGCATCTTAATCAATCAAGAACTTTGTTAAATAACTTGTTTATCATGGTAATGGATATTCAGTGCTTGGACCTTGGTTATGAGAGGAACCTATAAAGTAGTAATCTAAGTAGAATAGGATATAGCTATTATTATGCAAGTTACTTTTCAGGAAAGGTTTCTAAATTATTTTATGATTAAATTCATTGATGCCGCTAAATAGGCTACAAGATCGAACATAAATATAAGAGTTTGTGTAAGTAGATGAGATATCTGGAGATGTTTGGTTTCTGATTGAGCTTTTCCTTTGAGGTGGTAGCCTATGGGAGAATTAGGTACATCCATCTCTTGCAAACAGGTATAAGAAGATATTAAAACTTCCTTTTACTATTGGTTACGACCTTAGGGTATGTTTGGTTTTGAGGTTAAAATGGGGTGGAAATTTTTGTGGATGAGTTTGATATGTAATTTACACTAATTCATGAAAATTTCCACCCCATCTCCCCACATCAGAAACCAAACATACCCTTGGAGAGTTTACTATAGGATTAGAACATGATAAAATTAACTGGAAGATTGATAAAAGGATCATCAGTTCTTATTTGTGTATATATCTAACTGCAGTGAAATCTGGTGATGTCTTAATTAGTTTTGCCTTGTGCTTTTGTTTATTGATGTATATAATGTCGAATTTTGTATCTATCTATTGTGAATAATATTTTAGACTATCAAGTTATTTGTCTGTGAAATGCTGGTAATCTGATAGATTTGATTCATGATGCCTATTGGTTATTCTTAAACTGACCGTCACGTTTTGTTTTATTGTGCAGTGCCACAATGGCCATACCCTTTGTTCAACTTGTAAGACAAGGGTACATAACCGGTGTCCTACTTGTCGACAAGAACTCGGCGATATAAGGTGTCTTGCTTTGGAGAAGATTGCGGAATCACTAGAATTGCCTTGCAGATATAGCTCTCTTGGGTGTCCAGAGATATTTCCGTATTACAGCAAACTCAAACATGAGTCTCTTTGTAACTTCAGACCTTACAACTGCCCCTACGCCGGATCAGATTGCTCCGTTGTCGGGGATATTCCATACCTTGTTGCTCATTTAAGGGATGACCATAGGGTTGATATGCATTCCGGATGCACTTTCAACCATCGCTATGTCAAGTCTAATCCGATGGAAGTCGAAAATGCTACATGGATGCTGACTGTAAGTGTTTAAGTTTCTTTAATACAGAATTTAAAATTATGAGCTTAATATTACTTATTATTTCTCTGCAATATTGATGAGTAATTGTTTTGTTGCTTCTGTTAGGTCTTCCACTGTTTTGGTCAGTACTTCTGTCTCCATTTCGAAGCCTTCCAGCTCGGTACGGCTCCTGTTTACATGGCATTCCTCCGTTTCATGGGCGACGAAAGAGATGCTCGGAGCTACAGCTACAGCTTGGAGGTAGGAGGAAATGGGCGGAAACTAACCTTCGAGGGAAGTCCTAGAAGCATAAGAGATAGCCACAAGAAAGTTAGAGATAGCCATGACGGCCTCATTGTTTACCGAAACATGGCGCTTTTCTTCTCCGGCGGGGACCGGAAAGAGTTGAAGCTGAGAGTAACTGGAAGGATATGGAAAGAACAGCAAAACCCGGAAAGTGGAGTGTGCATACCAAATCTGTGCAGCTAGATATTGATATTAAGCATAAACAAAAAGCATCTTTCTCTCCTTCAATATTGAGTTAAAAATAGAGGGTGTAGTGCTTCTTGCTAAATGTTGATAATTTTGGAAAAAGAAAATTTCAAGAATGATGAATGATGATTGAAAGTTTCAACTTACAAAATAAGATTTTGTTCCCCTCTGGCTCTCTCTTTTCCCTCAAAAGTTCTAACCATTGTTCTTATGGTCCTAGGTATATGATATGGTAAATTCCTTAAGGTAGGAGCATAGTAGTTAGATTTTTTTTTTATTTCATTCTTAAATTTTTTTGATATTACGATTTTGAATTACTTTAGGTAATTGATTTTAAAAAAATTCTTCAATTTCAATTTTGTTATAATTTTATATTTTACATGTTTAATTTATTTTTTTTAATTTTACATAAAATTTTGATTTTCTTTATAGAAATGCTTTTAAAATAAAAAGCAGCACATGATGTCGATATAAGAGATCTTTAATTTATTTATTTTGATAATGGAAGTAATTATTGTAATTTTTAGAGTTGCATCTAGTTGTAGAGAGTTATTTCTAAAGATTGGTACCAATCTTTTACATAAATGTTTCACAAAATACTAAAATAGTAGTTGTTTTGAGAGTTTAGGATAAAAGATAGTAGGCTTAGGAGTGAAAATGACATACAAAAATCTAAAATTATTTTAATCTAAACTTTATAGGCCGGCACAATCAATTGTAGTACTTGCATGAGTGACCTATGTTCTAAAATCTAAATAGATAATAAAGCAAATAATAACAATAATAACAATAATGAAAGCATTTTAGACGATTGGTAGTTTATGCTAATTTAGTCATTTTAATAGTTTATTTTAATATGTATATATTTTAAAATTAATTTATAATTAAAATTAACGGTTAAGATTATTAAATTATGGTATATTATGGAGTACTTGAAATCCTTCCAATAATAAATAACTTTGTTCTGAAGTCAAAAAAAAAAAAAAAAAAAAAAACTTTGTTCTAAGAGGAAATGATGTTGTGGTTGAATAGAAAGCTGTTTTAGTTGTGAATGTAAGTTTTATAATGATTGATGAATACTTCATTTGGTAATTATCATGTATTCTACTCTTTTCGGATTAGGTAGTTATGTGAACTTTAGAAAAAATGTTGCATGGATTTAAAAAATTAGGCACTATATGTTTATACAAATAATAATTAACTTTAAAAATTGTTGCATGGATATAAAAAATCATAATGATTAATTTTGATTTTATTACTTTATAAACATTTTTCTTTAAATAATTTATTGAGTAATATTTTAGTCAAAAGATTTAATTTTTAAGAGATTTTAATTATTAAATCAGTCTTTAATATTTTATTTAATTAGATAAACAAAGTTTTATATCATATTGTTCTTCTATGACTATGATTTCTCTAGGAAAGAATGAATTAGTTAGGAAAAAATAAAGAGTTACGCATAGCGATCAATAGGAAGTCAATATAGGGAGCCAACATATATATAAATGAATTATAGATGATAATTTATATATTATGTGATGATAACTTATATATTATGTGAATGATAATTTTTTTAAATTCAGATAATAAATTTTTTATTTTTTGATGATAATTTAATTATTGGCTCATTAATATTAATTTCATAGCATTATTTTTTTTTACACGATAATGCTATATCTACCTATTTTGACTAAGTATAATTAAGTTATTTCTTTTATACTTAATAGAAGATTTTTTTAATAAAAGATATATATAAAAAAACGACATCTCTATTAGAAAAAAAAGGACAACGGTCATTTGAGGCTTTGAGCTACTCATTGGCAAATAATACAAAATTATCACAGACATCAAAATAATTTTATATTTGACATAAAATTAATAATTTAATTAAATTTTGTTGGATAAAATAAATATAGTTAGCTTGATGGAAGAAGTAAAAAAAAAAAAAAAAATATGTGAAGAACAATTTAGATTCAGTACCATAGCAGCTGAATTGCTAAAACCCCCAAAGCTAAAATCTTCTATCTTTCACTTTCACACAAGCTTCGTCCAACTATGATTTCATCAAGTCTTTCTCTATAGCAGTTGCTTCTTCTTCTTCTTCTTCTTCTTCTTCTTCTTCCATGGCCGTTCTCAATATTTCAACATTTTCAACCTTCTGCAACCCCAAAACCCTCAGCAACACAAAATTCCCATCAAAATACAGCAACAAACCCACATTTCACAGAACCCCATTATTCTCTCCTCATTTTTTCAGCTCAAACACTACAAAGTTTCAAACTTTTGCCCAATTTCGACGACCCACCAACCGCCGCAACTATCTCAGGAAGAAGCTCCTCCATGATAGCCACAACCAGGTAAGCCCCAATAAGCTTCTCACTGATCCACCACCCTCTGAATTTCACGAAAAATCATCTAGTTTCAGTAATGGGGTGGAAGATAGTGTTTCTGAGGGCAATAAAGTTGAAAACTTTGAAGTGGAAAAACAACAAAAGTCCAAGTTTTCTTTGGGGGGTGAGTCTGTTAGGTTGAATAAGTTAGAGAATTGGGTTGAACAGTATAAGAAGGATTTTGAGTCTTGGGGTATAGGTTCTGGTACTATATTCACTGTTTATGAGGATTCCAATGGTGGTGTCAAAAGGGTAATTGTTGATGAAGATGAGATATTGAGAAGGAATGGGGTTGATAGGGAAGTGATTGATGAATTCCCTGAAGTGGTTTATAAGATTTCGAATGCTAAGAACATGGCTAGAGAGATGGAGAAAGGAAATAATGTGATTTCAAGGAATAGTTCTGTGGCCAAGTTTGTTGTTCAAGGTGAGGAGGTGGTAGCAGAGAGTGGTTTCGTTAGTTCGGTTCGCGGCTTTGTTGCTCAACCGGGATTGCTTCCGAGGATTTCGCGAGTTGGCAGCGGAGTGTTGTGTGTAATGGTTGTGATCTGGGCAGTGAAGAAGTTGTTTTCTATTGGAGGTGGGGAGCTCGAGTACACGGGAATGGAGAAGGAAATGATGAGGAGGAAGATCAAGGCGAGAAAGGAGAGAGAGGTTTTGGTGAAGGGCAACGTTGAGGTTATTCCCGAGCCGTCGGAGTCACTGACAATGGACATTAAGAAGCCCAAGTTAGATAAGGATCAACTTAAGAACACTATTCTTAAGGCTAAGGCTTCTGCTGATAAACTTGCGTTACAAGATTCATCTTCTAAGTTGACAAGTAAAACTACAGATTTCGACTATAAAGTTCAAGAAATTCAAGACATGGCTAGACGGGCACGAAGAATTGAGGCTAGAGAAAAGTCTCAAGTTGGTAAAGATACAGAAAGGAATGGTCCTGTGCTTGAGGAGTCATCCAGTGAGATGGAAGTTGTACAAAAGGATGGCGAACGAAATCAAGATGAAGTTGAAAGAAAAGCAACACAGAGTAATGAAATTTTGGAATCAGCATCTGTTGATGACACAGGAGTTATTGATAATTCAGTAGTGCACGGGGTAATTCGGGATGAATGCAATGTGCATGCTTCAAAGATTCTAGTTCAAGGTGATACAGAGACTGATAAACAGGAACTAGAGTTTACTGATAATCATGTGAGCGCAAAGGATGGAGAAGGCAACCACCGCCAACCCTTGGCTATGCCTATTAATGGCTCGACTGTGACAAATGAAAGCTCTATGAAAAAGAAACCAAGGATCATACGGTCCGTAAAGGAAGCCAGGGATTATCTTTCAAAGAAACATGACAAACAAGATCCTGATACTGTATCAACAAATTTTGAACACGTGAAAGAAGATTTTGATTCTAGGCCCTCAAGTAATATTGACTTTAATCGCCGAACTTTGGAGATGAATGGAACCATGTCCAGAACTGATGATTTAAGTGAAAAATTCGATTCTAAGCCTTTGATAAATTCTGGCGAAGATTCCGATCATGCGGATAAGGAATTTGGTCCAACAATGAATGAAAACTTCGAACACACCACTATTGAATCTGGAGGAGATCTTCAAAAGTCTGAGACTACCTTAGAAAGTGAAGTTGATGGCGCTAGTGTAGATACAACGCTCACTGTAAAGGGAGAAGATCAGCTAGAGGAAAACTTCGATGAAGATGAGTGCATAATCAATCAAACTAGAAGTGATTATTTAAATGAAATATCAGAATCTAAACCTGCCATATTTGCCGGTGAAGATTCTGATCGGAACAATAAGGAATTCGAACTGGTAAAAGATGTCTACAAAGACTTCGGTGTTGAACTTAAAGAAGAAGAATTTCGAAAGTCTGAGATCACTTTAGATCACAAAGTTAATGGTGGTAGCGCAGAGAAAGGGGTATCTGCAAAGAAAGAAAATTGGCTGCTGAACAATTTCCATGAAGTCGAGCCCATACTTAAGCAAATTGGAGAAGGATTTAGAGATAATTACATGGTTGCAAGAGAGAGAGTTGATCAACCTCTTGATATTCCCACTGAGGCTGAATCACTTGGATATGAAGATAGTGGAGAACTTGATTGGATGCAAGATGATCATCTTAGGGACATTGTTTTTCGAGTCCGAGATAATGAACTGTCTGGACGAGATCCATTTTATTCAATGACTGCTGAAGATAAAGAAGCTTTCTTCAGAGGTCTTGAGAAGAAAGTAGAAAAAGAAAATAAGAATCTCTCTCACATCCATGAATGGCTCCATGCAAATATTGAGAATCTCGATTATGGAGCAGGTAGTTGCGTTTTCTCAAAATTATGTGATATAGAGAACTTAATTTCTTGAAATGATTTTGGCAACATTGTTTGATTGTTTCTTGTCATGAACATGATATATTGTTAACATGTTCTTGAGATGTATTAGCTAGCATTTTGTTTTAAAAGATTTGAGCTTAATGCTAATTCAGTAATTCTCGGTTTTTAATTCTTGTTGATGGCATTAGTATATATGATCCACCAGAGAAAATCATTCCTCGTTGGAAAGGACCCCCAGTGGAGAAAGTTGCGGAGTTTCTAAATCAATTCCTAGAACAAAGAAAGGCAAATTCCACCCAGAATTTGAGCCCCGTGAAGAAGGATGAGAATCGGTCTACGAAAGTATCAGTACATTCATCTTCAAAAGAAAAGGTTGACGGCTCTAAGGTACCAAGTAAGAAGTCGAAAAAACCGAAGACTATTATTGAAGGAAGTGATGGTTCTGTTAAAGTTGGCAAAAAGTCAGGGAAGGAATATTGGCAGCACACAAAGAAATGGTCCCAAGGTTTTTTGGATTCTTACAACGCCGAAACAGATCCAGAAGTGAAGTCCACAATGAAGGACATCGGGAAGGATTTGGATCGTTGGATCACCGAGAAAGAAATCGAGGAAGCAGCTGATCTGATGAACAGGTTACCTGAGAGGAACAAGAGTTTCATGGAAAAGAAACTCAGCAAGCTTAAAAGAGAGATGGAATTGTTCGGACCACAAGCCGTAGTTAGCAAATATCGCGAATATGCAGATGATAAAGAAGAAGATTACTTGTGGTGGTTAGATCTTCCATATGTGCTGGTAAGATATATGTCTTTTTTATTCTTAATTCCAATACTTCACCAAGAAGCATGAAAATATGAATGTTATGTCCTTGATTTACAGTTTTGCTGGATCAAATTTTTGTACTTCAGAGATTTTCCACTGTATTCATTGATTTGTTTTTTCTGTCAGTGCATTGAGATGTACACAATTGATGATGGAGAAGAGAGAGTGGGATTTTATTCATTGGAGATGGCTTCTGATCTCGAATTGGAACCGAAGCCAAACCATGTGATCGCGTTCCAGAATGCCAGTGACTGCAAAAACTTTTGTTACATAATTCAGGCTCATTTGGAAATGCTTGGGAAAGGCAATGCATTCGTCGTTGCACGGCCTCCAAAGGTAACGAATCAGATTCCCTCGCCTATGTCAATATCAAACTGATAAAGATTTAGCTCAAAACCAATCCAAACCATACTGCGAGCACCTCTAATTTCTATTTCGTGTGATAGGATGCTTTTCGAGAAGCTAAAGCGAATGGATTCGGTGTCACGGTCATCAAGAAAGGCGAGCTTCAGCTGAACATAGACCAGCCACTAGAAGAAGTGGAGGAACAAATCACTGAGATTGGCAGCAAAATGTACCATGATATGATGCTGAAGGACAGGTCTGTGGATATAAACTCAATAATGAAGGGTGTGTTTGGCTTCAATGAAAGTACCACAAAGAGGTAATCATGTTATTTTATAGCAACTGGTATGATTTATAATCATTAGATAAAATCATATAGATTTATCCATTCTTCATCATTTTATGTATATATATATCCTGCATTTATTAATTTCATTCTTACTACTGAAGGTTAAAGAGGAGGTTGAAGAAACCCAGAAAGGGATGATGGCTCTCGAACCGGTTTAAGTCATCAAACACCGACCAAGAGTTAGAGTTTAGAATTTAGGATTTAGAATTATGCGATGTATACGTTCACTAACACCTCCAAATTCAAAATATAATTTATAAAAGGTAATGGTAGCTTTGGCCTTGGCTTGATTTTCTTGTACTTGCCAGGAGATAGTGTAAGAATGAACACCATCCATGCTTAACTTGCCTGGTGGTGTAGTAGCTTTTGTACTTCTTTCCCCTACTTAATATTAGAGTTTCTTTGTAAATAGTTGAGGACTATATTTAAACGTGTTTGATGCGTGGAAAACTTATGTTTTTACATAAATGGTATGAAAAATAGACATGAAAAGTTATGATAACGGAAATACTATGATAAAGAAAAGGAAGAGAGACGGAATGACTTAATAGTGAAATTGATCTCTAAAAGATATTGCATTCTTCAAATTATTCCTGAAAGATTTTGTTAGTCAGATGAGTCTTGAAATTTTAGATACAATTTGAACAATTAACCAATGAATAAGCTCAAGCTGTTTGTCATGAATGAGGAAGGGTGAAATAGCATTCCTTGAAAGCCAAATCCCCCACAATAGGAAAGCTATTTGGTTCATTATCTCCTTGTAATCACGTCTTCTAATCATTGTTGCAATAAGCTCAATCTACCATTATCATGGTGGCAGTAGTGGATTTCGGGGAATAATTGTATAGGCTCCTGAATAATTATATTACTGATTTCTGAACTGAAAACTGAATAAATTGTTTGTGCATTCCAGGTTCCATCTTGAGCCAGCAATTGTCGAACTCACAAGAAATTCTGGTGAGATGACTCTACTCGTGGAATTCTGCCCTCAAGATGACTCCTCCAAGCCCAAGAGTATGTTTCCTAAATCTGCTTCAAGAAATGAGGTCAGTCTAAAGTACGTACCGATTCTTATAAATTTTATAGACAAGTGAATGTTGCTTTGTGAGTAAATGCCAGCCTTGTTTGGCTAGTAAAGATAGATTAAATTTTAAGTTTTACAATATTGTGATCATAAAATTGTTGAAAGATCCTTTTAGAAGAATTTCATATCCTGTAAATACTTGCCAGTAAAAGGTGCATTGTGCAACCTCTTTGGCAATTGTAGGTTGGGAAGTATGTAAATACTTGCCTAAACTTATCTCTTGAAATTTCCTCCTTCTAGCTACCCAAATAATTTACTGGGATTTTCTTTTTTCGCCTTTTGGGGTTGATTATGTAGTCACTATAAATCTGCAGTTAGGGAGTGGTTCGATGTTGGATTGGGCTAAAATTTCAATAGCAAGTTCTGGATGTACTTTTTCTGAATAGTTGGATGATTAATATAAGATTTGGAGGGTGAGATATGGCTTGTGCGCGCAAAGTAGCTCTGGTTTTGTAAATTTTTCATCTTTTTGGTTCACATTTATATGCATTAATTATGGGTTGTTTTGAGTTACTGTAAGCATGATTTGTACACACACATTTGAGATTCTCTTGTATCCTTACTTGATTATACTGGTATTTTTTTTTTGGCCTGAATGACCCGTGATTTTTACCTCTCACATTGAGAGGGTTTTTCATGTTAAAATTTTGGTGTCTTGTTCATATTTTTACTTTTTTGGTTTCTGTTATTGGATAGTTGACACTATTTTGTGTATTGTTATGTCAATTATTCTCTGGAGCAGCTATTCTAATTGATGAGGTATTGGCCAAATGAATGTTTTTTGTTTCTAAAATTGTCATGTCTTGCTTTCTAAATATTTGGAATTTGTGCGCTTTTGCAACGAAAAAGTACTTTTCCAAAAAAAGAAGAAAGAAAGAAAGTATATACACAATTTATATGAGACACAGGAGAAATTCTAGAAAGAATCAGAGAGAAGGAATTTCTAGAGTAGAAATGATATGAATCCAAGCTATCTAGAATGCTCTAGCTAACTCTGAAGCTAACTCTGTTTTGGGTCTATAACTAATTTCGCCAACTCAATTGTACATATAAGAAACTGCATATATAGAGAGAGAGAGCTTCTATATTCCTCTGCAATTAAACATTAGATTCACTGATTTCTATAAAGATAAGGTATAAAGTTAAGCGATGTCATTGATAGTGTGATTCATTGAGTTAATTATGGTTAGCTCAGGTAGTTAGAGATATTTTCAGTTAGTAGTTTCCAGTAGCTTCTAGAATTGACAGGTGGCACTCTTCCTTCTCTTCTATATATAGCATAAAGTCTGTTCATGATAGTTAGGCTTGTAATCACAAGTTTCATACATCATTTCTAAATCAGATATTTTCTCTTCTTCTCTCTCAACTTTCTGCTACTCTCTTATCTTCTCCCCTTTCTTACTTCTCCTCCAACTGAGGCTGGTATCTTTCATGAAAATTAGATAAGGATTTCACTCATTTTTGTTCTGTTATCAATTTGTCACATAACGGGCTAATATCTTAACAACTCTTTACGAACGTGTATGATAGGGTGTAAATTTTTCTGTTAGATTCTCCTTTCGCTTTGTGTAAATTTCACCACCGATTATTATGGAAATTATTATCGGTTAACCAAACCATTTTTAATTTGAGTCTTATCAATTACCTTGTATCTCAATAGTTTAATGCAGGAAGCATAATTTGCTTCATTTCCAGTTTCCTCTTCACATTCAATTGTCATACCTTGCTGCTCATGGCCTTTGAGTTAACCTTCCCCCAACCATCTGATGATTCCTCAGAAGATTGAAACCTCTTCTTGCTCTTCCATCTGCTGTTCAGGCTCCAGTTGCAGCGTCTTTCACAGCAACACTACATTGCTCTACTATGGCAGGTGGAACTTTTTCAGGCTTGTCATGCTTCACAAGTTCAGACTCTATCGTTCCTTCTTCATCAAGCAACCCCAATGGAAGCTCTGTTATACCATCCATATCTGCATAACGCTTAGTTGACAGAATTTCCTACGTGGCACATTAGTTTTTTTTTTTTTTTGATGACTACGTGGCACATTAGTTGCTGATATGAAATACCATTTCTCTAATAAAAAAGAGAAAACAATTTTTATACATGTGAGTGTTGTAAAATAATAATAATAGTAGATAAATAGGAGGAAATTTATATGAGATAGTAAGAGAACTTTGTTACTAATTCTCAATATGTGTTACACAAATATATTCATAAGAATGTTACATAAACACTATATTGTCTCAAAGAAGACAATGAACACTTCATGCATATATGTATGCTTTGTATATGTGCATTTTATGAAGTTTGGAACCTTGGTATTTATAGGAATTAAAAGGTAAACCCACTATCTCCATCAAGTAGTAATAATGTTCCATTATCATGTAGTAGTGCTCCATTGATAAACTTAGTGTTCCATTATCAATAATGGTAGGACATCCATATTACTAATGGTATATTTATAACGCTCCCCCTTGGATGTCCTTTACGGATATGCCTCATTAAAAACCTCGCCAAGAAAAACCCTGTGGGAAAAAACCTGACTGAAGGAAAAAAGAGTACGATATCCTGTTTGATGAGTCCTGCCTCGTTAAAAACCTTGTCCAGAAAAATCTTGTAGGATAAAAACCAGATCAAGGGGAAAAAGAGTACAGTCTCCCCCTGTTGGTAACATCATTTGATATCTCGCAATCGTTGCATGCCGATTTTGTATATCAACTTTTCAAATGTAGTTGTAGGGAGTGCCTTTGTAAATAAGTCCGCCAGATTATCAGTTGAGCGGATCTGTTGTACATCAATCGACCCTTGATTTTGAAGGTCATGAGTGAAGAAGAACTTAGGAGAAATATGCTTCGTCTTATCACCCTTGATGTACCCATTCTTGAGTTGAGCGATACATGCCGTGTTATCTTCATACAGAGTTGTTGGAGCTATCTTCACATCAGACAACCCGCATGATGATTGAATATATCCAATCAGATTTCTCAGCCAAAAGCATTCACGACTTGCTTCATGTATTGCTAATATCTCGGCATGATTTGAAGAAGTCGCAGCTATAGTCTGCTTCGTAGATCTCCAAGATATGGCCGTGTCACCAAATGTAAACAAATATCATGTCTGAGATCTACCTTTATGGGGATCAGATAGATATCCTGCATCTGCATAACCCACCAATTGTGGTTTGGATTCATATTTATAAAACAACCCCATATCAGCCGTTCCACGAACATACCTAAAGATTTGTTTAATTCCAATCCAATATCTTCTGGTTGGAGAGGAACTATATCTTGCTAATAAATTTACCGCGAATGATATGTTAGGTCGCGTATTATTAGCAAGATACATCAATGCTGCAATAGCACTGAGATATGGTACTTCAGGACCAAGGACCTTTTCATTATCTTCTTTAGGTCGGAACGGATCTTTTTTCACATCTAATGATCTTACGATCATTGGGGTACTTACTGGATGTGATACATCCATGTAAAATCTTTTCAGGATTTTCTCAGTGTAAGTCCTTTGATGAATAAATATTCCATCTTTCATGTGCTCGATCTGCAGGCCGAGACAGAAATTGGTTTTTCCAAGATCTTTCATTTCAAATTCTTCTTTCAGAATATCAACGATCTTGGGAATCTCTTCTGGAGATCCAATAATATTTAAATCATCAACATACACTGCAATTATAATGAATCCAGATGCAGATTTCTTTATAAAAACACATGGGCAAATGTTATCATTTTTGAATCCCTTTTTCATCAAATACTTTGTCAGATGGTTATACCACATCCTTCCGGATTGCTTTAGACCATATAAAGATCTTTGCAATTTAACAGAATATAGCTCATGATGATTTGCTATGGATTTCTCAGATATCTTTAATCCTTCAGGGATTTTCATATAGATATCACGATCTAACGTCCCATATGCCGTGACAACATCCATTAGATGCATCTTTAGCTTATGATATGCAGATAAGTCAATCAAATATCTCAAGGTAATTGCATCTACTACAATCATATCCACTTCAGGGGAATATGTATTTCTTCAAAAGATTTGTGCCATAGGCAAAGCCTAGTAATATATATTTTTCTCATTTCATTTTTCTCATAGAATACACGTCTGTATTCAACAAATTTTACATCTTCTGGTGTATGGACT
>JASCZI010273139.1:0-17425 GCA_036250425.1 Stylosanthes scabra | reverse complement strand
ATATCTTGAATCCTTCGATGCTTGTCCTCAATTCCATAATGGTTGTCATTCATCAAAACCTAATCATAAAAACCTTGCATGCATATTGTAATATGGTTTACAGTATTGAATAAATTTATTATAATAGTAAGAATAATAACATAAAAATAAACAAACATCATTATAATATTATTATTATTATATATTTACACTTACATTTATTTAATTATATTTATTGAATAAACTTATTATGATAGTAAAAATAAAAATAAACAAAACTCATTACAATATTATTATTGTATATTTATAATAATTATTAGAGAATATTTCAGTTAAATAGACTAAATGGATGTTATTTAATTCTTAGATGGGAGGGGGTGGATATTTTAGAAATAAAACGGAGGGGAGTGAAATTTTCTATAATAATAATCATAATAATAGTAATAATAATAATAATAATAATAATAATAATAATATGCGCATGTCCGATACTCAAACAATGGTAGCATCCTTGCTAAATTGAAAACTCTACAATTTATTAAAAATTTCACAAATTAAATACTAACATATCACTGCATAGCAAAATTTGTTATCCACAACAATTACTAACTTGATAACGAGTGAGATTATTATATACTATTCTCTACATACATAACTAAGATAATGTCCTCAGCAAATTTTGGTGCATTCAAAGTCTTGATATCCAAAACATGCATGAAGGACGATTCCTGAAAAGGCAGTTCATTTGCAAGTACATTTGCAACACCTCCATATCGAACTCAATACCATCACAACAAGATTTTCAGCTTTTTGTGAAGTTTTTTTTTTCAAATTGTGGGGGGTTAAAACCAGGGACGGATGTAAGTGGGAGCGAGTGGAGGCCTTGGGCCCCCAGAAATTTATAAACTTCTTATATAATAAGGAATGTGTTATAATGTTCTCATTATATTTTGTAGTCTAGTGGATTATTTCTTAAGTTGACAGTACTGAAGAGATCTGGGTTCAAATCCCATTAGCTTCATTTTCGACTTATTAACAATTTTTCAATATACTACTTGCGAGTATAGCATTTTTTTATAAACAACTATTTTTTAAAATAAATAATCTTTCTTGTTTTTTTAGACTTTTATAGTTTTATTTTTAATTTTTCTCCTTAATTCTTACATTTCTTATTATATAAAAAATTTTAATTTTGATAATAAAATTTTAATTTTATAATAACTCCTAATTAAATGTAATAGAAAAATATATACATAACAAAATAAATTGTTTTAAAATTTATTATTTTCTCATTATATTAAAATTATAACATATTCATAATTTTTTATTAAAAATAATACAAGAAAACAATCTCACTAAATATAAGATACAATATTTAACTATACTAATTTTTAAAATTTGGCCCCTTTCGTAAGATTTTTGGATCCGCCCCTAGTTAAAAGCCCCACAAATAGGTTTTTGACAGATTGAAAAACTCCCAAAATTTAGGGTGCCACGAGCTCTTTTATGACAGTTTTTAAAACCCTCATGACCTACTTAGTGGTAGTTTTTGTATGCATTTGGTGGGGGTTTTACTCTTTCATTTTGTGACAGTTTTAAATAATTATTATGGCAGTTTAAAACCACCACATCTGCTTTTTCAATTTAATTAAAATTAACTATTTTGTGGGATTTTCAAACCTCCACAACTTGTTTTCTTTTTATTTCTAAACATTCTACAATCCTATTTAATTCAAAAGTATTCAAATTAGATATATATTTTTTAATATAAAAATTTAAGAATTAACTATTATATAGCAGAATAATTCCTTAATATAGAATAATTTAACTTTACATATAAAGAAAAATTCTCAACATCAGTAGTTTCAAACAATAATTGCAAATAACATTGTTCTACATGCTATTTTACTTTAAGAAAATAATATAAAATGGATACTTCAAGATTCTAATATATTTTGTGTTAAACAATTGTCCTCTGATTTTGATTACTATCATCGGATGATTTCCTAGCATCAAAAAGTGTAGTAGGCTCACTTCCAGCATCATTTGCCTAGATGTAAACATAAAATATTATTAGTAAAAATAATAATTATTAACTATATAGATAATAAGAACAACACATGATGATAGACAATGACTATTAGTAAAAATAATAATTATTATCTTGTTCTCAAGTATTTTAATAGACAATGACTACTGAATTAAAAATATTGCTCATATTTAATTAAATGCATATCTGACTTGCAAAATGATAAGTTTTCTTAGGTTCTAAATGACTCAATTCTATTATTTGAAGAGAAACATAAATGAAATAACCCGCTGAATGTAACCTATACAAAGAAAAGGAAAAAGGACCAATTTAAGTATCTACCTATCCTAATTTGATCTGACAGATGCTATTACAGTTGCGAAGTAGTGCAAGAAACACAACAGTGTATATTTAAAAAGAAAATTCAACAGACATAACAAGCATTACTAGAACCTAATAGTAACATTAATAGTTCTTCAGCAGGAGTTCATCAAATAGTTTTAATTAAATAGCAGATTTGGCTTCATCAATTATCATGCTAATTTGAGGAAAAATAAGAGCAACATTATGTAATTAATATGTAAAATAGATTTGCACCTTAAGAATGATGAAAAATTTAATTACTAGGAGCTATACTTCACTTCACTCTCATTCTTCCTCTCAACAATGATGAATCCTGACAGATCGATGAATTTTTCTATATATACACACAAACAAATTACAACCATAATAAGTGAATTGTTTATTGAATTTGGGAAAGAAGTAGAAGTACTATAATTAGGTTGGAAAGAAAGCACCAGCAGAGAACGTTGAAGAAGAAGAACAACTTATGAGCGAATGAATTTGAAGACGCGTTGATGAAGGAGGTGACTCGATCTAGAAGGTTTATGGCAGCAAGGAAAAGGCGACAACAATGGCAACAGCGCTGGCATCAACAGTGGTTTTTGAGGTTAGGATTTTGAGTTTTCTCTCTGAACCTCTAATTTTGCAATCTCAATTCACTCTTCTCTCTAAATTGTTTAAGGATTCATCCCATAAACTTTTACAATGGCCCAAGTTTAATTGCAATGAGATTTTTAATTAGTTGACTATGAAAGTTTTATAAGTTGCTAGAAATAAAATGTATTATGGAGTTTTCAAAATCCTCTACAAAAAATCTCCCACAAATACATGTAAATCTTGTAGTGCATGTTCAACTTCGTCTTCGTCATTTGGTTCGGATATTTCATAGTTGTCTTCAAATTCTTCTTCACGTTGTAATACCCTTGAAATTCCATTTCCAAATAATCCTCTTTGACCCCTCCAACGATATAAGGTATTTGTTCAAACTCTAAGTACAACTCGACCACAGATACATGTGCCATGCTTTCTGAATGGATTGAAATCATTTGTTGTAGGCTCATATTATTCATAATAGACATTGTCTGAAATTGTATTAGTCCACCAAATACTAATACAGGACGCCTATACAAAATACGTTTCACCATTTTCATCGCATTAGGCTCCACATTTTCACAAATAACATTCTTAACCTCTTCAAATAATATTACAGGAGAAACAAACAAAAAACATGAATTATTTACAAACAATAATTGCAAATAATATTGTTCTACATGCTATTTTTCTTTAAGAAAATAATATAAAATGGATACTTCAAGATTCTAGTATATTCTGTATTAAACAATTGTCCTCTGATTTTGATTTCTATCATCGGATGATTTCCTAGCATCAAAAGGTGTAGTAGGCTCACTTCCAGCATTATTTGCCTAGATGTAAACATAAAATATTATTAGTAAAAATAATGATTATTAACTATATAGATAATAAGAACAACACATGATGATTATAGGGAGGTCTTGGAAGCAATACAACAAATTCAAGGGAAAATATAGAGAAGCAGAAAAGAAAGCTAGAAATAAAAAAAGTGCTAAAAGCTAAAAGACATATTATCCGATATTACCTCTGTTGCTGAAAAAAAGCCAACAAGTGCTTCAAGAATTCCTCATTCTTTCATCATTAACTATGCTTTCATCATATCAAAAAATTGTTGCAATTTAGACTCTAGATTAGTGACCTTTTGCTGTGAATTATGTAATTCAGACTCTAAAATATTGATTTTTCTCTGTAAAACAGCAACAGTAGTAGGGAAAGAAAATACAGCTAAATTAATAGATATGGTAAGTCGACTTCTAACATTTCTAAAGGTATTTATAGGGATAGCTCCATGACCATGCATCGAACTCTCCCACAGCGTTCAGGCCCCAAAACTTTACCAACAACATCATTAGGTGACCCTCATCTTGTGTATTTGGTTGTATCATATTCACTTCAATTTGTTCTTGTTTAAAAAACATATTGTGATTAATTATTAACTTACCAAACTCTGCATGTTGATTATATATCCACTATTAACACCATCATGAACTTAAATAAATTGCACTTACCACCATAGCTAATGCCTCGTTATTTACAAAAGACTTCTTTCTTTTATGTGTTTCAATGTAAATCATTCCTCTACTAGGCTTCTTTTCTATTTTCAAGTACTAAAAAATGATTATATTTATGTAAAACCACACATTTATCAAGTGCTTATATATATACCATCTCATTTTGTCTTCTTGAATTGGATTTAGATCCACAAGTGGGAGGGATGGTTTGCTTGTTTCGACTTTCCTTATTTTTTTTGCAAAGCTCCTGAAAATGAATACAACAACTTCAATTAATATATTTTTCTATTTCTTTTTATTAAAGTACAACAATAACTAAATTAGTTGATTAGTGTCTTACAACTGTAGATGATTTAAGTTGATAATTAACAAAGCATGCCCATTGGTCTCTTGGAACATGATTAAGTACTTTGTTCACCAATTCTTCTCTTTTCATGGTTGGATCATAAAACTCATTCCATAATTTTTATCTATATGTTGCCCACTTTTTTGCATTACTTTGAAGGCAATACCTATAGGCAATCTTTTTTGTGCTTGTAAAATGGAAGTGGGACTTCAATCAAAAAGTAAAAAAAAAAAGTAATAATAAGTATTTGTAAGAGAAATACAGCAACAATAGTAACTAGAAGAACAAAAAAACTAGCAAAAACTGAATGTTATCGATCTTGGAACTATCTCAACAGAAGAAGAGAAAAAAAGTGTTAAAAGCTAAGCTACACTTTATCACAACCACCCAATATATATATAGCGGAAGAAAAAAGTAGCTAATAATAGAAAATCAACTAAGTTTTAAAGATACTTTTCTGTTATAAAGGGTATTTAATTAGGATCTTTTATTATTTCTTCTATCTTTACACTATAGCTATTAACTTGAACTACTAGAAGTTTCAAACAAAATAGATTTTACCTTTATCATTGTATCAAAGCAATCATTCTTGAAAGGTTTAGACATGCCACCAGTTTTTTGTCTTGACCACTTTTCAAAGCTAATTGAAAATATATGCTAATATATCACAGTAGCCAACAAGTAAACCTTGTACATCACCATATGCTGCACTTTGTCCATCAAGCTCTACAATTACATGGTCTCCTCTAGGTAAGTTGCAAATATCCTTGACTTTGACCTTATCCTTCTTCTTAGTATTTGTAGAGTCTTAAAAAGAATATTAAAATCATCAATACACTTCAATAAATACAACTAAAAAGTATATAAAACATAAACATAAACTCATACCAATTATCTCCACATTCCAAGCAGAAGAAGACTTTGAGCTAGAATGGTGTGTGGCTCCATCGAATGAAATGGAATTTGAAGGGGCTTCAGAAGGAGCCTTATTAGCCTCTACACTAATTTCTACTGATTCTGAGGGAATTTTAGAAGATGGTACTTGAGATTGAAGTGAACAAGAAACATTGTTGTTTTCCCTCTCGTCTACAATTTCAATGGATTTTTTATGTGTTTTCCCTTGGCAAGACTACATATCTATAAACACAAAACTGGTCAGCATACAATAAATAATTAAAGAGAGAATAGAAGCCAAAAGCTACCAACACAAGAAACAACAGCAAGACTAAATGAGAAAATGCAGAAAGTAGGTACAATTATTATTATTATTATTCTTTCTATGATCAATACACAAGGCCTTCACAATCTTGGCTTCAGCGGAAAATATCTCAAAACCTTTACAGCTTGCTTTTTCTTCTTCTTATTTGAAATCCATCTAGAAGCACCACAATTATTACAGGCTTGTTGGATGTTATTTGGGTCTTCATTCTCAAACAACAAACAATCGTCGAGATATGCATCTATCTTAACATAGTCGAGAGTTATTTTTTGAATTATTTTCTTTATTTGATCAAAAGTCTTAGGCAAATTCACACAACTAAAAGCATCCTTCACCGAATCAAGTATCATGGTAATTTCCTTGTCACTTAGTCTGCACAAGACTTTAATATGATACAATTTGACTATAAATTCTAGTTTTGTGAAATCGCTTCCTTCCTGCAGCTTTTGATTGCCTTCCTTGAGAAACTCATCAAACTCTCTTGGCTCAACATTTACAAAATCTTCCGTACCTCTATCCTCATCGCTCTCCTGATTCATATGTATCCCGAAAGTATCATTTACCATTTCATCTAAGGGATGTTCAGCTGCAAATGTCTCACGCATGACATGTCCACTTGTTGAGGACTCGGTTACTTCTTTCTCACCGTGAAAGTTCCACACAACATAATTTTTGATGAATGGTTTGTAAAGTAGATGATCCCTAATATCTTTTCGAACGTGCTATTTTCGAAACCCACAACTTGGACACGGACATGTTATCCTACTCAAGGTTGTCAAACTTGCGAGTCTAAGCAAACTCATGGAGTCGACCTGGACTCGTAAACTCATATATCATATAAAAAAAATATACCGTACATAATCTCAAATAGACATTCAAAATTAAAAATTTTCAATTTTAAAGCATATAATAAGCTACACTAAGGGTATACATTTTGATTAAAATGGGAATTATAATTAATGTAATAAGTACAATAACATATAACACGCAAGACATAAATTGGATGCAAAGAAGAGTGAGTGTGAGTAAGTCAATAATTTTGTAACTCTAACCCTTAAGGGAATGTCTTCTTTTTTGGCAACATGACGCCATTTTGGGAAAAAATTGGGTCAAATTTTAAACTTGTTGACTCGTTCATAAACTCGAGAGTTTGAGCGAGTTTATGCGAGTTTACCCAAGTTTACATGAGTTCAACTGAGTTTACTAGGATACGAGTTTAGTGCCGAGTTGACTCGATTTTACTACCTAAACTCGTAAACTCGTAAGAGTTTAAAAGTTAAAACTAAAGTTTGACAACTATGATCCTACTATTCTCAATTGCCCCATGTTGAAATGCAAAATCTAAGAAGTTTTCAAGATCAACTATATATTCATGCGAGGCTCGGGAATCCAAGATTTATCCATTGTTCCTCGCTAAAGTTCAAGTAGGGAAAATGAATTACTACACATGTTCCGGTATTATAGCTCTAGGGGAACCTTTGGTAAGATATCTTGTTCTCAAGTATTTTAATAGACAGTGACTACTGAATTAAAAATATTGCTCATATTTAATTAAATGCATATTTGACTTCCAAAATTGTAAGCTTTTTTAGGTTCTAAATGACTCAATCCTATTATTTGAAGAGAAACGTAAATGAAATAACCCACTGAATGTAACCTATACAAAGAACATGAAAAAGGACCAATTTAAGTATCTATCTAACCTAATTTGTTCTGACAGATGCCATTGCAACTGCGAAGTAGTGCAAGGAACACAACAGTGTATATTTGGAAAGAAAATTCAACAGACATAACAAGCATTACTAGAACCTAATAGTAACATTGATAGTTCTCCAGTAGGAGTTCATCAAATAGTTTTAATTAAATAACAGATTTGACTTCATCAATTATCATGCTAATTTGAGGAAAAATAAGAGCAACATTATGTAATTAATATCTAAAGTAGATTTGCACCTTAAGAATGATGAAAAATTTAATTACTAGGAGCTATACTTCACTTCACTCTCATTCTTCCTCTCAACAATGATGAACCCTGACAGATCGATGAATTTTTCTAGATATACACACAAACAAATTACAACCATAATAAGTGAAATTGTTTATTGAATTTGTGAAAGAAGTAGAAGCACTACAATAATGTTGGAAAGAAATCACGAGCAGAGAACGTTGAAGAAGAAGAACAACTTGTGAGCAAATGAATTTGAAGACGCGTTGACGAAGGAGGTGACTCGATCTAGAAGGTTTATGGTAGCAAGGACAAGGCGGCAACAATGGCAACAACGCCGGCGCGTCAACAGTGGCAGCAACGCTGGCATTAACGATGGCAGCAATGGCGGCGTCAACGGTGGTTTTTGAGGTTAGGATTTTGAGTTTTTTCTCTGAACCTCTAATTTTGCAATCTCGATTCACTCTCCTCTCTAAATTGTTTAAGGCTTCATCCCATAACTTCACTCTCACTTTTACAATGGCCCAAGTTTAATTGCAATGAGAATTTTAATTAGTTGACTATGGGAGTTTTATAAGTTGCCAGAAATAAAATGTATTATGGAAAATTTCAAAAATCTTTACAAAAAATCTCCCACAAATGCATGTAAACCTTGTAGTGCATGTTCAGCTTTGTCTTAGTCATTTGGTTCGGATATTTCATAGTTGTCTTCAAATTCTTCTTCACGTTGTAATACCCTTGAAATTTCATTTCCAACTAAACCTCTTTGACCGCTCCAACGATATAAGGTATTTGTTCAAACTCTAAGTACAACTCGACTACAGATACATGTGCCATGCTTTTTGAATGGATTAAAATCATTTGTTATAAGCTCATATTATTCATAATAGACTTTGTCTGAAATTGTATTAGTCCACCAAATACTAATACAGGACGCCTATACAAAATACGTTTCACCATTTTTATCCCATTAGGCTCCACATTTTCACAAATAACATTCTTAACCTCTTCAAATAATATTAGAAGAGAAACAAACAAAAAAATATGAATTATTTACACAAAAATATTACACCTTAATAGTGACTCCATCTCCATTCTAACTCTAATAAGTTTAACAAAAAAAAAAAAAAGAAACAAAGGAGAGTGTTACCGGATGAAGCACACAAGCATAACACCAACAAGAAATGAGCTTTGAAAAGTCTCCCAATTTACATGCAAAACTTAGCTATTTCGTATTTATAGTAACTAAAGGAATTCGTCTGCCACATCTTCTTTTTTTCATATTTTAAAATTTTTTGCAACTTCAATTCGTCACCAAAGTATTTTTTATACTGTTTTTGGAAACAAATAATAATCTTCCTTCATTGTTGACGAATTGCACAAGAGGCTAAAAAAAAATTAACTACGTGCATGACGAATTGCTCTACCACAATTATCCTAACTAACACTCCAATATCGAGAGGTTACATAGAAACTCTCTGATATTAACTTAAAACTCCATCATGAGGCCCATATGAAAAAAATTAGCCTTAGAATTTATTAAATTTTTAATTATAATTTTTTATTTATTTTTAATTATAATTTTTTATTTATTTTATTAATCACAACATTTTTTCATTATTATTATTATTATTATTATTATTATTATTATTATCTCTACTTAACTGTCTTTTTAATAAATAGTTAAAGGGTAATAGTTTAATTTAATACAAAAATAAAAAGACAAAACTAAAAGGGAAACCTACCGATTTATATCTATGCAAAATCCAAACAAATTATTATAAAAAAAAAAAAGGAAAAAAAAAAAAAAGGGTGTGGAGACTGTATTCTTGCTTGGATATATCCATATCCTCAGCTCAGCTTGAGACATCCTTAACAAGCATCTCTCTCTCTCTCTCTCTCTCTCTCTGCTTCAGAAGCTTCTTTCCATATTATCTGTGCTTTGATCAGAGTCTTTGATTTTTAATAGATCTAGATGGACGAAGCTGAGGACAACCCATCTCGACTGAACAGGTTTATATAGATCTAGATCTTCGTCTCTTTTGTTCTGTGTTTTTATTCTTTATTTTTCCCTCTTTAATTTTCTCCGCTATTATGTTAATAGATTTGATGCTAATGTTGTTTTCAATTAATTGTGGTATATATTACAACATAGAAAAATGAAAAAAATTTGCTTATTTGAACTAAGTAAGTAAATAGATATTTGCAGCTATCATCTGTTTGATCAGAATTTTATTTAATAGCAAGGATTAACGGGGTAAAGTAATTGTAGATGCAAGTGTTTTTACTTTTTAGATTGCATATTGATGAACAGTATACGAATTTTACATCTTTGGATCTTTTGGTTGTAGGATGAGATAAACTTTAAGGCGGTTCTTGAAATTGGTTGTGTGCACTAAAATAGTACTTGAGATTTCAATTGTACCAATTTCATATACGAGAATGTCAAAAAGTGCGCCACGTTAGTCCTTTGTGCAGTGCCCTTTTTCCAATCCCAGGAATGTAATTGGTACAATTGGGATCTCAACGACTATTTTAATGTATGCAGTCAATTTTAAGGACTACTTTCGGGCTTAACTCGTAGGCTTGTAGCCCTATCATGTTATGTTTTTATTTATTTTGTTTTCTGTTCTGTTCTGTGAACATTCAGCTCCAATCTCCTTTGATATTTTGGGGGACAGATGTCTTTAAAAATTCAGTCTTGAAATTACCCCCGTGTATCTTATAATACCATTTTGGAGGAAATATGCAAATTTGCAATGTTTTGTTATTTAGTTCAAGAATCATTCACTGTGTAGAATTGGAACTAGTTGATACAAAACCGTTAGTGTGCTTTCACTCACCAATTTAAGCTTTTGGAAAAGATGGTTTATTAGTTATAATATAGAATTTCAATCCCAAACGAGGCTCTTATGTGAGGGAGTATATTAGATAGAACTATTAATGTGTCTCTAACCAATTGTTTAAGCATTTCTGATAGATGGTTCATGTCAAGAACCAATAACTGATCTTGAATTCCAAGTATGTAATTCTATTTACAGCTTCTTATGCACTATTCAAGGACAAAGTCCTTTTCTTACTGTGTGGGATCAGCTCATGAATCAAATTACTAAATTGGGTTCTATCAAAAACAAGAATTTTCAGAAAGTCTATTAAAATTTTGGAACAGCTTTTAGACTGCTCAGATTAGAGATAAATAATTGATTATTTCTTTCCACAATGCTAATATCCTTGGTGCTGTATTGTGTCAGTTCTGCATGTGTTCTCAATGCTTAGTCATTGAGCTTTTCTCGTTACACAAATTAGTTAGTGACTAAGGGTATGCTTGGCTATGGTAAAAAACTGTTATAGAAACTTTCATCGATGAGCACAACAAGGAATTTTACACATCAAATTCATAAATGAAATATTTGAACCTCTTTCACATAGGTAAGCAAATTTGACCAATATTGCATGACAAAACTTGAGTACCATCTATTTGGACTATGTGTTATCAACTATCATATTGTTTCATTATCCTTTTATTCTCATTGTCATTTGTTAATTATTTCTTTGTTTTTTTTAGGCTCCAAGTTGATGGAATGTATGGTATGAGTTTTGCTGAGCTTAACAAGAAAAGAAAACTTCAGAGTGATCAATTGGATCTAGTTAGACCGAAACATAAATGCTGGGTTGGGAGCTTCTGTTCCGAACATGCTTCAATGTCCGATGAAAATCAAGTTTTAGAGAGTGTGCACAACCAGATGATCAAGATTAGAACAAATGCAGCATTCCTTGACGAAAGGTCTCAACCTGAATCTGCTAAAGACAGCAATAGTTTCGTCGAGGATTCCGATACCGCCATATCTGTGAATAAAGAAGCCAAACTCGATGCAGACACTTACCTATATGGTAGGCCTTCCACTTGTTTTGTTAATTGGAATGACCATAATATTTAGGATAATCACTCTCTTTGCGTGTTTCAACGGAAGAAGAAGGTAAGCTCTAATGAATAAGGATACATTTTTTGACAGTTAAGTTTCAGTTCATCTTATTGCGGAGCTTATTTACAAGTCTTGAATGATAATATGGAGCCCCTTCTGGAATTAGAAAACTTTGCAGGCAATGCATACTCGGAAGATGCTAAAGATGGCGCCGAGCTTGCCGTAGAAGAAGAATTCGAAGATTTTCTTTTGTCTAATGGAGTGGATCCCAACATGTATGTCCTTTCATCTGGAAGGTGGAATGTAAACCGAGGTATATTCCATGTGCTCAAAATAGTTCTTGCTACCATTTCTCCTCGGTTATAAATATTCTTCTAGATTATGTTTGGTCGAGGGTAAGAATCCGGTGAAAACTTTCATGGTGAATTCCATTTCTAAATTTATATATCGAACTCATCGGTGAAAATTTCCACCCGATTATTACTCCTCGACCAAACATACCCTTAGTAATTCCTAGGTTGAGACATCATAGTACTGGTTTGAATGCAGAAGCTCAATCAAGCACAAGGCCACCCACAATTGATCAAGAATTCGAGGAGTACTTTTCCATGCTTATGCTTTAGCATAGCACTTAGCAGAGATTAACAATAATAAATAAAGGGTATAGCCATTACATGTATATATAATGGTGGAAATGGCTATTGTATGTATTTATTGTATGAAGATTTAAGACTAATTAATTAACATTAGGAAGCTTTGAAGTCTTCAAAAGATAATGTGAGCGTTCTTTTTAAGACATTTCCTTCTCTCTTTATTTCCCTCTTGGTTTCCTTGCTGCTTCACTTTAATTTCTTGGCCTCTTTTTTTAGTATATTCTATATTCTATATGATTACGTTCTTTATTTATTGGTTTCTTTGGTATATATAGCTTTATTCTCTTCTTTTTTCTTCCCTTTTTTTTTTAGCATCATTCTTTGATACCGTGGACCACGAATGGTAGGAAAGCGTGGCCTATGTTATGTCAATTCTACTTAACCAATCTTCATAATCACCAATTTTTTTTTTTTTTTTCTTTTTCAGAAAGTGTATAGATTCATGTGCAATTAGCATATTATTACTAATTAAAGTTGCATCTGGTGAACTATAGTACACCTTTGAAATAATTTAAAAAATATAGCCCGGTGATATACATATTTTGATTTATACATCTAAGTTTTTTTTTTTTTTTTTTTTTTTTTGGTATTCAAAGGGGCCAAAGGCCCAAGAAGAAGCAACAAAGCTAAATTAGACGAGGTAAGGATATCCCATGCTCATCATCTACCAGTAATCGCACAACCTCTCTAGGAGGAGTGTCCCAAAAGTGTAATCCTAAATCTAGGCTAATGCTTTTTTTAGCAAGGCAATCCGCACATTTGTTGCCTTCTCTATAAATATTCACAAAACAAATCCTCCAGTCTTTAGATTTCTATCTCTGAATACTCCGTATAAGAGCATCTGGGTGACTGGAGAGGTTTTTAGTACTATTTAACACATCAATAACAGCCTTGGAGTCACATTCCACCCTGAGTCTTCTAAATCCCAAAGTCCAAGCAATATTGAGCCCCTGATTGATTTCCCAAAGCTCTGCTTTGAAAGCTGAGCAGCTTCCTATATTGTGGGAGAAGCCAGCAATCCATCTTCCATTTTCATTTCTGAAGACGCCTCCACAGCCAGCCTTCTTGTCATTTCCTTGCACAGTTCCATCCGTGTTTAGAGAAATCCAATTTTGGGAAGGGGTTTCCCATTTAACATTGATCTCCTCTCTTCTACGAATGAAGCCATAGCCCTGCTTTTTCTTAAAAGCTTTTTCTATTTCTTTGACAGATTTGACAATCTCCATTTGGGGGTTTGGGGGGGCGCATATATCCCTGTTCATGGGTCTCTTTATTTCTCCACATCCACAGCTTCCGGCAAGTAGTAGCAAAAACGTCTATCCACTTCAAGCTATCATTCTGGCCCAACTTTGCATTAAAGAAACGATGAATATCCTCTGATTTCACTAGGTTCACCCAGATTGTGGAAGCCTTTGGGCAATTGCGCAAAGCATGGAGGGTATCTTCCGTATCCCCACCACAGAGATGGCAAAGCCCGTTCCTGCCAAAAATCTTATCTTTGCGTTGATTGGTGAAAATCCGGTTGTGCATAATCTTCCAAAGGTGGATTTTGGATTTCTGCGGCCCCTTCCACTTCCAGATTTTAGTCCAAATGGTGTTTGAAGGAGTTGTCCAACCAGCTAACGCCCTATAAGTCGCCGCAACAGAGAAGTCGCCATTATCAGAGTAGCTCCACCCAATTCCATCTTCTCCATTTTCTTCCGTCGGAGCAGGGATAGCGAAAATCTTATTCGCTACTATTGAAGGTAACACACTTCTGATTCTGTCCTTGTCCCACTCTCCCAGGCTGTTAACCCATTCATTGACATAGCATTCTTGGTCACCGTTCTGATTTATGTTGAATTCCAACAGGTTCTTCCCTCCTTCTACCCAAGAGTCGGTCCAAAAGCAAGTGGTTCTTCCATTGCCAATCTGCTTAAATAACGCCTGTCTAAAGCTAGGCCAGATTTGCACAAGGTCCCTCCACAGGTTAGAGTCCCCATTCCTTGTTTGAGGTTGGATAATCTGGTTATTTCCATTGCAATATTTGTGAATAAAGACCTGAGCCCAAAGGTTATTGGGGGTTTGTTAATTGCCAAATGATTTTTAGCAAGAAAGCCTCATTCATTTTGCTTAGGTCTCTGAAGTTTAGACCCCCTCATGTTTGGGTTGACAGAGTTTTCCAATTCACAGCATGAATTTTCCTTCTGTTTTCATTGTCTCCCCATATGAACCCCCTTTGCAGTTTTTCAATTGTCTTGCAAATCGTTTTTGGGACTCTTCCGTGCTGCATCTCAAAATTGACACTTGGGCTTATAACTGACTGAGCTAACGTTATTCTGCCAGCTAGGGAGAGACATTTGCTTTTCCATCCTTTGAGCTTCCCTTGGACACGGTCCAGAACAATTTTGTAGTTTTCTCTTCGCCCTCTGTTGTTGTTGATTAAAGCTCCAAGATATCTTCCTAGAGCATTGTTCTCTTTGAAGTTTGTTCTGTTTATGATGCATCTTCTGGTAGTTTCAGGAGTGTTTTTTGAGAAGACTATAGAAGATTTAGGATTGTTAATCTTTAGACCAGCTGCCCTGCAGAAACTATCTAAAATTCCATTGATTTGTAGAATCTGTGTTTCCATAGCTTCAACAAATAGCAAGAGATCGTCTGCAAACATAAGGTGTGAAATCTCTAGTCTCCCTCTACCAATAGTGATAGGTCGCCAGTTTCCTTTAGCCACTTCTTGTTCTATGAATTGAGATAGCTTGTCCATGCAGATCACAAAGAGGTAAGGGGATATTGGATCCCCTTGTCGAATTCCTCTGTTGGGATTGAACGATTCTGTTTTGCTGCCGTTCCATAAGATGTTGTAGCTGACTGATCTAATCCCTTCCATAGTAACATTGACAAATTTAGAAGGAAGATTAATCTCTATTAGCCTCTGTTGGATAAAATCCCAGTTTAGTCTGTCATATGCCTTTTCGAAATCTATCTTGATAGCCATGACACCTCTCTTTCCTTTCATCTTTTTCATCGAGTGCATTAGCTCCTTAGCAATCAATATGTTATCCTGGATTTTTCGTCCCGGCACAAAACTGGATTGATGGGGGCTGATCCTCTCATTCAGCAGGGGCTTGATTCTAGAGACTAAAATCTTGGTGAGGATTTTGAAACAGACATTGCACAATGCTATAGGTCTAAATTGGTTGATGAACTCTGGGTGCTGAGTTTTGGGAATGAGAGCAATGAGAGTAGAATTAGATTCCCTGATGATGCTTGGATTTGTCCAACACTCTTTTATGTATCTGCACACCGCTTGACTTAACAATTGCCAATTGTCTTTAAAGAAAGCAGCTGGATAGCCATCCTCTCCTGGCGCTTTAGAAGATCCAATGCTGAAAATGCCATCTTTGATTTCTTGATCAGTTGGGCAGCTCTCCAGTTTCCTGCAAACAACATGGTCCAAATTAGGGGTAGTTATATTATCCAAAAGGAGAGGAGTAATAATTACCTGCTCTTGGTATAGATTTTTGAAAAAATCCATTATGTGATTCCTTAGTTGCTGTTCCTCTTCTATCCAGTTTCCATGGGAGTCTCTAAGCTTTAGAATCCTGTTCCTCTTTCTTCTAATAATGGTTTTGGTGTGATAGAATTTGATATTTCTATCCCCCTCAACCATCCATTGTTCTCTTGATTTCTGCTGCCAAAAGATTTCCTCCTTGTCTAAAATATCGTTCAGCTCTTTATTTAGAGTTTCTTCAAGATTCTCCAAGAAAGAGTTCCGACCATAGCTGTTGCTCTTTTGAATACCATTGATTCTGTTGAGAATAATTCTTTTCACTACAAGAAAATTACCTCTAAGGCCATATTTATTTTAGGCATCACTTTAAAAGGATAGCATATTCATGGAATAGGAGACACTTTTCAAGTGATAGCACTTTTTCAGTAGAATAGGAAACACAATTCTAGCATCACTTAAAAAGCGTCTCCTTTGATATTAAAGAGATTACTTATAAAGCGCAGCCATAGATTATTGGCTATGGAAATACTTTTACTGACCAGCGCTTTTCAAGTGTAGCTTATTATTTTAGCATGGGGTGCTTTTGATAAATGTCTCCTAATCTATAAGCCCCAAATATAATAAAAAGATTTAGCTATCGACGTCCTTTTTCCTTAACACTTAGCTTGTAAAGTAAGTTGTAGTATTAGTAGTAACTTAGTTTCTTTTAGGTCATCAGAATGAAAGAAAGAAAGAACTCACCAAAACCAGTGAGCCTCACCTTCGACATCGCGATTCTCGTCGCCGCATCGACTCTCACCACCACTCACCTTCCTCTTTCGCCGTTCTCCATCCCTCACCATACTGCTCACCTTCGGTCAGCCTCCCTTACACCTTACCTCACCCTGTCACTCACCAACACTGACCACAACTCGCCGTCACCACCACTCACTGACAGCCACCGTTGTTGCCTACCTCGCCACCAACCAATCGGTCACCAGAATCGGTCAGAAAGAAAAACCCTAGCGTCGCCTCCTTTGCTAAGGACCCGATTCTACTCTAACCCTAGCTTTCAAGAAGTGTTTACCCACCATCTCGTCGGGTTGCTCCGCAGCCATCGCAGCTCGTGATCTACAATTCAGTCGTCTTCATCAAGTTGCAGAGAAGACTCCATGGCTATAAAACCCTAGCCCCCAAGTCTTCTGCTCTATGGTCGATTTCTTCTCTTCCCTTGGTTGCTGCTTTTTTCTTCTTCTTCTTCTTCCCTTTTTCATTTTTCCCCATCAAATTGATTCTGCATTCTTTTTTAAAAAAAAAATCAAGTTGAGATTTGAGGATGTTGTTGATTTGTTTGATTTGTTGAATTGTTGTTGTTGTTACTGCTTCTTCTTTGTTTTGTTGTTGTTACTGATTTG
>JASCZI010273136.1:2339-17463 GCA_036250425.1 Stylosanthes scabra | reverse complement strand
TCGTGCATATATATATATATATATATATATATATATATATATATATATAATCAGCTACTAAATTAATCACTTAAATAAAATATACATTGAAATATAAAATAAAATTATAAATATATAAAATATAAAATATATATTTATATAAAAATATATAGTAATTAATTTAGAGACTGGCTTTTTACGTGCATATAATATTATTTTTGTTTAAACATAGGTAGAATTGTTTTGTTTATTAATTCTTATATTTAATTTCACCTAATAGTGTTGTCAAGTTGACTAAAATTTAAATGTACATCTATGTACCTTAAATGAGATTTTTTTTAAGTTCAAGAAGCATCCATTTTTATTTATATCGGTTAGTAATTTTGTTTTGTACATATAGGATTTGTTTGAAAGATAGAGCAAGAAGATTTAAATTGAATTAAGTTTATTTATTGTGTTTGGTTTAAATTTATTAAGAAATATATATTGAAATGTAGAGATTGAATTAAGTTGATAGAAAAAAGTAAATGTTAATATTTGAAACTTTAATGTTATGTGAGAATATTTGAGTAATAAAAAGTTATTAAAATTTCAGTTTTAGTCCATAATCCCTCTTAACTGAAGGTACTGAAAATACTGAAATTTTGAAGTTTCAGTTTCTGTTTAACAAACATAATACTGAATTTCAGTTTTTCAGTGTTAGTGCAGTTCTAGAACCAAACACTACCTACTTACTAGTATTTTTTGGGACTTTTTGACATGAACATGTAAAGTAAAAATATACTAGTTAATTAAGTATTACCAAAAAAAGAAAAATTGTGTTTAATCCCTGTTAGACTATAACTTAGTTGTGAGTAATTGCTTTAGTTAGCTGCTGTATAACCAAATTTACTATTCTGTTTTTTTTTTTTTGTTATAGTCCTTGCTTAGTTACTCTTTGGTGAATTGTCTTGTATATATAAGGCTCACATCATTTGTAATTAAGTTATTTCAATAATATATTTTACAATTTCTTGTTTTCTCTTCTTGTTTCTCTTTCCTTCTTCTTGTTGCTACAATGCTACAATTCTTGCTTCTAGTCATGGCAGAGTTTCTTCTTCTTCAAGTCACAGCCTTAACATGGATCTGAACCTGAAAAATGGCCTTGCATTATTCTTCCTCTAACTTATAAGTTAGATGAACACAATTTTTTTTAATAAAAAAAGCGATTTATTTAAAAGATTATCTATGCTATGTGTAATACCTTAACTACATGATGAGATAGTAATTGAGTCGTTTCATTACTGTGACAAAATTTCAGATGGGAAATGCGGTGATTAATGATGTTACAGATATGAGTGGCCTAATTGATTATGCTTGGAGCCATGCCATAATCTCAGATGAAGTGTACAATGGAATTAACAAAAACTGTGACTTTGGTAAAGAAAATCAAACAAAGGCTTGTGATGTTAATGTTGAAGGACTACTTAAATCTTACAACGAAATTGACATATATAGCATTTACTCACCTATTTGCCTCAACAAATATCACCATACACATACATCACTTTCAACCAAACTTCTTGTTGCTCCTCGTCTTCTCACACGCCATGTAAGTCTTTTTTTTTTCCTCCCCCTTCCGAATGAGGCTGAATTATTGGCTTAACTATGAATAAGATATATGTTTTTATTATTTGTTGAATAATTACATACAGGACCTGTGGCATAGTCTACCATCTGGGTACGATCCATGTACAGAGGATTATATAGCCAAATATTTCAATAAGAAGGATGTTCAAAGAGCTCTACATGCCAACGTCACCAACTTGCCATATCCTTATACCCTTTGCAGGTATATACTGAGTTTTACGTAATCATTCAATCATGTATTGACACATCAACAAAAATAATTAATTTTTAAATCAGTTACTTCAAAAATCATATAAATGTATAAATTTGTCATTACACGTCAGTGTATTAAAACTAAATTGAGGTTGGATGCAGCAATGTTATTAGGAAATGGAATGACTCACCAAACACAGTGCTGCCAATACTGAAGAAGCTGATGTTAAAAAATGGGGGAGGAGGGTTAAGGATTTGGATATACAGTGGTGACACAGATGGAAGAGTGCCAGTGACATCAACGAGATACAGCATAAAGAAGATGGGATTGAAGAGAAAAGAAGAATGGAGAGCATGGTTCAGCAGGAATGGACAAGTGGGTGGGTGGAGTGAAGAGTATGAGGGTGGAGTCACATTTGTAACAATTAGAGGTGCTGGTCACCAAGTTCCAATATTTGCACCTCAACAATCTCTTACTCTCTTTTCTCACTTCCTCTCTTCTCGACCCTTGCCATCTTCTCGCTTCTAGCTGGCTGCCTAGCTTCCCATTTTAATTTATTTGCATTGGACTTGAAAAAGCTTTAAATTTGGATCTTTTATATGGAATGGGTAAACTACTATAATGTGCTTGACAAAACTGAAATTGTTTAATGTACTCTCTTGTTTAACAAAAGAAAACATTGTTTGGAATAGCTAAAACCACCGATAAGTTTTTTTATTTAGTATTTATTAATTACGTACGAAATATACGTGTAATTTTAAATATATAATTATAGAGGTTATATATATGAAATTTTTATATTAAGTTAAAGAAAATAATATGATAACTTTAAAGTTCAACACGGTATAACTTTTTTAATTTTATGGGATTAATAATTATAGATGTATATCTATTTTGTCCACCAAATTCAATTAAATTATTTTTTTATATCAAATAAAAGTTTATTTCGATGTTATTTTTTATAATATTTAATATTAAAATATTTTTTTATTTAGTATATAAATAAATGACTTAATTGACTAAAATAAATATACATATGACATTATAATTTAGGGATTAAAATGGGGTAATTAGGAAATCAATAACCATTTTAGTACAAATCATAAATTTGAGGGATCAAAATAAAGTTTTCTGGGTAACGGATCAAAATAAAGTTTAAGTCATAATTTTAGCTATTGTCTTGTTTTTTTTTTTTTTTTGGACGGTGCTATTGACTTGTTTGTATTACCGAAAAAATACATACATCCAATCATTTTTGTCTTTTGATAATCATGTTTTTGGTCTGGGAGTTTTTTGTCTCTCTCCTATTTGTTTTTGGTCTGGATCGAAGCCACAAAGGGCCAAGATCCAGTAGAAGAACCCGAATCCCAACCCGACTGTACACTCCATTGCAGCTTGCTGGATCGACGAGATGAGCAGCGTGCATGTTCAGAGCCTCCATTGTTACAGGTGCCAAGATACCTTCTGTTGGATTTGGAACTTTTCAGGCTGAAAATCATACTACTGCAATCAAGCTACACTCACATTAGCTAATCTAACCCTAAAGGTGCATGATTGTTATTTTAATTACTTAATTAATTTCAGCTTACGATTATAAATTTAAAAATAATTGTGTTTCATATGTCAGGTAATAATCATTAATTTACTGAATGATTGTGAATTTATGATATTACTTCTTACTTGCTCTATATATGTTCTGTAATTTTCTGTTGTGTTGTATTTAGAGATCTGTTGAAGTAATTTTTATACTAGAGGAGGGGTTATGATGGAGGTAATGCTGATAGGCTGCCTATAACATGTTTGTAGAAATGTCTAGTTGAAAGATAATGAGTTTCAGAGTTTCTGTTGGTTACTTTCTCTTTCTTTGATTGAGCACCTATACAAGTAATCATGCAGTAATATGTTTATCTGTGTTTGCTGTTTTCTTTGGATGTCACATATTTCTAACTTTTGTTGCTGCTCTGTAATTTACAGCATCTAAAGCTTTGTCTGCATAACAACAAGCATGTTCAGTTGTGAATAGAAGCTTCTCTTTTCCCCAATTCAACAATGGCTTTCTTGTTTCACAAATTTCAAGAGGTATATCTCTTTATTTTGCCTTATGTCGTGCTAATATTAAGTTATAATTTACCTGTTGGCCATCATGTGAAACTCACAACAACTATCTTGTTCTGAACTTGTTTCAGGCTGTAAAAACACTTGCAAAAAGCCCTACTTTTGCTAGGGACCCGAGGCAGTTACAATTTGATGCTGACATTAACCGGTTGTTCCTTTACACAAGGTCTGTATTTCTGTTGTCTCTATGTAGTCATGAATAATCTGTGTGCATTAATCATGAGTCTTGATATTATGTTCTAAATTTTTAGGAGAACTTGCTAGCTAACTTGGTGTTACTTTGGTACCCCAATTTTTTCTTTTCAAATTATTTATTTTCTTTAAACCTCTGTCATGGAACAGTTTACTGTCATTAATTTGTTTAATACACAATCCAATATTTTTGTTGAACTCGAACTCATAATTTCATTCTCCATTGATCATCTTTCTTAAAGGCTATTATATGCCTATTTATATTACCCAAAGGTGTCTGAAGGCAGTGAAACAGAATTCTTGTTATTCATTTTTGGTTGCAGCTTGACTGGATTATAGAACTTCTAAAATAGTTTTCATGCAGCATTAGAATGATTTGATTCATTGTCATAATTTGAAGAACCATAACATAATTATGAACATTTCTTCTGATATAGACAATCAACCGGATTGTCCTGTTTTAACATCTTGACATATTTTCCTCATGCAAAAGACTTAAATATCCAGCTACAATCTCTTGGGGAAGAATGCTGAAGAAGCGGATGCAGAGGAGATTATTGAAATGGCCGACAAAGCCTCTTTTGAAGTTCAACAGATGCAGGTGCAAGAAAATGTCCATTCCCAAATAAAGTCATTTTGCACATCCATGGATGAAATTCTTCTTCGAAATGAAAAGGGGGTGCATGATCCCCTTGAGTTATCTCAACAAGCAAATGCATTGCCTCACTGTGGCAGGGCTAGCGATAGTATGGGTAGCAATGACCTACCTACCAAAAATCCTGGTGAGGTTTTTGTTTTATTTTACATATTCCTTTTTTTTGTTGCACGCATAACATTATTTAACTCATTGCAACTCATATGATACTGTGTCTCTTCCTTTGATCCCTGGTTGTATAGAAAAATAGTTTAATGTATTAGAAAATATTACCAATATTATGCACAATTTTCTACCTTTCATCTGTTTACACTATTCACTGCTTATTAATGTGCTTTTTGTGCAGTTGTTCCTAAACGAAGATCATTAAGCCTAGCTGAAGTTTCTAAGAGATTAAAGGATCAAATAGGCTACCAACTTAATGTTAGGCCTTCTCAAATATCTCACAAGGATGCTGGTCAAGGTCTATTTTTAGATGGTGCAGTAGATGTTGGTGCTGTGGTAGCCTTTTATCCTGGTGTAGTCTACTCTTCAGCTTATCATCGGTATATTCCTGGATACCTTGATGAGAAGAACCCTTATTTGGTCACAAGACATGATGGGAATGTCATTGATGCCCAACCTTGGGGCTCTGGAGGTGATGAACAAGAATTGTGGAATGGTAAAAAAATGGTAGTTAACAAGCCTGATAGAGTCGAGAAAGGTTTAGACAGCCTGAATAAGCCTTTGGAAGAATCCCAAGTAGATGACTGTGACAATTTTCTTGAGCGGAGAAACCCATTAGCCTTAGCTCATTTCGCTAATCACCCTGCAAAAGGAGTGCTTCCAAATGTCATGATTTGCCCTTACGACTTTCCATTAGCTGAAAGCAGCATGAGAGTTTACATCCCTAATGTATTATTTGGAAATGCGGAAGTAAATACACAGGCATTTGGCAACTTTTGGTTCAAATCTGGAGTTTCAAGAAATGATGAATCACAGGTCCCTACTTTGAAAACTGTTGTTTTGGTAGCATCAAGGGCTCTTCAAGATGAGGAGCTATTCCTTAACTACAGACTAAGCAACTCTAAGCAGCTGCCAGAATGGTATAATCCAGTGGATGAAGAATACTAGAATAGGAGATGAGAAGATTGATCCAGTTAATGGCTATCACGACCAAATAGTTTTCATGGTTATTCAGAACATCTTTGTTCCCCCCTTTTTTTTTATGGTGACCTTAAGAAGGTATCTTTTTGTTTCCATGTTTTCACACACACGCACAGAAAACTATAGTAGAATGGAAAATTCGTGATTTTGATATTCCCTCTATATTTCTAGTATATTAAACCATGCAATTCACGGGGCAACGAAACTCTTCATACCTCCAACGTGTCAATAATTCTTGACCGATTTTGGAATTTTGTAAGAAATGCATTTAAGTGAACTTTAGTATTTAGATTTAGAAGTTTGTATTAAACAAATTACACACATGAAATATAAACTGGACAAATTTGGTTCCTCAAGAGAACACTAGTGGTGAAGAGATGGAAAATCAGCTAATAATCAATGGTTGTCACCATTGACGAGCTAACGGCTTTTCCTTCAACTAGTTATGTTGTTATATAGGCTCTTATGCAACTATATTCTCAGCAATTAGCATGCTTTCCTATTGTCCCTATGAAATGTCCACATAGAGGGCCAAACAAGCAACTGAATACACCCTCTACCCCTCTTGAAACGGTCCATTCACACCATTCCATTTGTAGTTACGACAATCCAATCTTAGCATCAAATGACATTCAGATTCGCTAGACAAACAAAAACCAACCATTCAACTAATGGGAAATTATGGTCTACCGAACTAGTGAAAAACAGCTGAAGTGTTCTCATTTACAACTGGGATCGAATTCAGGAGGCCTGTGATAAGGCGGCCGCTCGAGCAGCACGCCTTTGTAGTGCCTTCAACCTATTTTCTTCCATCCGTGCTCTCTGCGCTTCTGTTATCTCATCTTTGCCAGACTTTCTGGCTTCCTTATCTTGGACTACATTTGATGTCTCTTCAGTTGCAATGCTTTTGGACACTGCATTTGCATCAGTCTCGTTCTGAATTGGTTGAGATGGTTCCTGCAATAAAAGAGTGTTTCTCAGTTAAGGTTTTGGCAACAATTCTTACTTAGAAATACACAGTTTACTATATAGCTATTTGATTTTCAGAAATACAGAGTGCATCACAAAAAGAGGAGAAACAAACTTTAAGTTGAAAGAACTCAAACTTACTTCAGTAGCTGTGTTAAAAATCTCATCAAGCATTTCCTCTTGCATGTCATTAACATTTTGGGGTTCTGAAAACAAATCTCCCTCTTGATGATTTGCTTCCCCATCTTCTGAAGATACATGAAGCCCCAAAATAAGAAATTAGTTAAAAGAAAACATGAGATTGTCCATATAAATAATAAATAAAAAATAAATAATTATTCCAGTCACATCATCATAGCAATATTCTAGTGAATTATATAGAATTTCGTCACCACCCTAGTGAATTACATATGAATCAAATGGAAGTTTGCTACAATTGTGATCCCACATAGTATTGGATAATGAACTCTACAAATCAAATTGTCAATCGGAGGAGGAGCCTAACATTTAAGATAACAACACATGCTTGAAATCATCCAAACTTTCATAGGTAATCCCCAATAATCATTTCCTGAATATCATTAGCTAGTTGAGTTGTTAGTTGCTCCTAAATGCAAATAGTATTCCATGTTCTATCAAACATTCTTATCTAAAACTGCAAAGCGAAAGGTAGGTAGATACCTTGTTCGTCAGCTGGAATGTCTTGCGTGACAGGTGATTCGCGGAGTTTGGTTGGATCCCCACCTTTCGCAACTCTTTCTCTCAAATCTCTAAGGCACATCTAGTTCAAGTGCAAATACCAATAACAATATTACAAGTGAGTGAATAAGAATCTATTTTATGTAAGGTGGAAAATTGGAAGTGTGCATCAATTCAAAACAACATCATGTATATTCAATACAGACATTCTCCATAAACTTATACAAACACCAGGGAACAACATATCAATCTATATCTAAATGACTAAATCATAGTTATGTCAGCTAAGCCTTTTTCCCATTAGGTGGAGTGGGCTACATGGATCAAAGACGTCATTGCGTCATGTCCATGCATTGAGATGCGACCCCGTTTTACATTGGTTGCCGCAGGCCTCACACAACCCTAGGTTCCAAAGACGTCATTTCGCCATGGCCATGAATGGGGATGCGACAATGTTTTATATTGGCTGTCGCAGGTCAAACAACCCTCAGGCTTGGGACCGGCTATGTAAACATAGGCCGAGTTGTGGAAGGTATAAAGGCAGATGAATTGTGAATTGGTATGTACAAATTGGTATACAGTACTCTACTTAATTCACGAATTCATATAACTATGATCTAAATTACTCCCTCCGTTACAGAATATTTGTTACTTTGAAAATTTAATATATCCATAACTCAATGTATTGGGATCTAAAGTTACCTTGACGCGCCTAGTAGCAGCAACTTTCTCGACTTTGTGAACGAATTGATCAAAAGAGTAATAAGGTATCAAGCGAGAGTGCCATTCTGAGTACATCCGAAGTAAATTCCCCAAATCTTGAACCTAAAACACATATACACACACAAAGTGAGATCGGAAAACGAAAGTAGTGGTAATCGTTGCGAATACGATGAGATTATTACCTCGTGACCGCGACCGCGGTATTTGAAATCGCGAGGGAAGTAGCGAAGGACGTAACCAAGGCCATCGTCGGAGAGGAGGAGCTCCGGCGTGAGCTTAGGCTTCGTTCTGGGAGCCTTCTTAGGCTTCTCGGCGGATTTGGCGGAAAATCTGGCTCCTCCGCTGGAATAAGGCTTGTAGGAAGAAGAAGACGGAGCGGCAGGAGGAGGAGGAGGAGGATTACGATCGGCGGCGGAATCGGGAGCAGAAGAAGGGCAGTCGCGAGACCAGTGGCCTGGCCTGCCGCACTTGTAACAACCTGTCGCCGACATCGCTCTCTGAATTCGGTAATCTTCAGAGTTCAGTCTCAGATTCAATCACATACACTTTCATAGCCTTCTCATACAAACGATAAAAGGAAGGGTTTTGTGAATTTTGGGGTTTTTTTATTTTCTTTCTTTTCGCGGGAAATAGCGGGAAAACAAGGAGGGAATCCCCTTTCTCATTTTGGTTTTATTATTAATTTTAAAAAATAAAAAAATAAAAACTAGAAAAGGAGTGGGCCTTAGTTGTTCAGTTTGGGTTGGATTTTGAACATGATGTCCATTTAAAAAAAAAAAAACCTCTGATATTTTACTTTGTCTTGATTATTTTGTCTTAATTAGTATGACATTGCGGTTCCAACTTGGCTTATTATGCAGTAATTACTAGTCTACTGCTACTGGTTCAAAGATATGTGGCCGGCAAATGGAAGCTTATGCCTTATGGTACTATCAATCTCTATAGACTCTTCTTACTCTCTTAACTCTTTCTGGTATCATGTTTTCACCATTCATCACCCCCCACACATCCCTACCAATTTTATTGTTAGTGCTTGTCCTAACTCCAAACTAGTTCTTTACATTCTTGGTGAATTTTAAGTATATTTTATGTAATGCGATAATAGTACATGCACATATATTCATGCATCTATTTTAAAAAATAATTTACTTTTCTATACTTAAAGTTTTTATGTTAAATTTTAATTTTTTTTATGAAAAGTAAAAATATATGGATAAATTCACTGACACCTAGATTTTTGTTTTTTGGATAAATGTTTTACAGCACACAGTTGGCCTAACTTAAGTAGTTGAGTAGTTCTTAGTTAGCAAAACCGAAATCAATAAATGATTTTTTAATATATATATAACAAACTTTTTTTTATAAATATTATTACTAATTCATTATGAAGCACGGATACTTTTATAAGTTGTCATGTCAAACATTTTATAAACACTTTGTGTTATATGTTTTTAGCCAAACATGTTTTGTTATTTGAAGTATCGCCATATCGTGTGTCTTTTTGTGTCCCGTATTTATATCCGTGTCCGTGTTATATAGCTAATTCGTATCGATCGTGTTTTATTAAATGTAACAAATTAAAACTCCCCTACATAAATGTTGTATGTATCCTGGATATTTGCCTTGACTATAGCCAATTTTCACATTTAAAAAAAAAAAAATTCCAAGCAAAATTTCTTATGACTCTTCAGTTATTTTAAATTTAAGTTTTTTTTTTTTTCTAAGGTACCTCTAACTTGACAAATCGAGAACTAATCTTTCACAGATCTAAGCTTCAGTTAAGGATTTGCCGTTGGGCTACGCAATTTTAAATTTAAGTTGATTGACAAAGAAACGCAACATGAATTGATCCGAATGCATTATGCATTGAGTGAGAATAACTTTCAAACATTTAAACCAAAAGCAATTGACGAGTCCGCAAATAATGGCCGTAGGATCATACCCAAAATAAAAAGCGTTGAAAAGGTCCATCTTGTTTTGTATTGATTGTATTGAAAGCAATGAGCCAATGACATAAAATGAAAAAAAGAAAGAATACATACACAAATTAAATTAAATTTGCCCTGTTTCATATGTGGTACAGTTCATGCCATCCATGCCCACTTTCTACTTATTCGAAAGTAGTAGTTTTCATAAGATAAAAGCATCGTCATCATTAGCTAAACTACACATACATGAGTTTCATTAGTCATCATTAATCTACTATTAATTAATACAAATAATTACCTTTGTATCCAAGCCCTCTCATTACTATTTAAACCAAAGCACAAGCCACATTCGTGAGTAGAGAAAAATATATAGAGTACTAGATTTTTATTATTCTTATTATTAATATGGCTTTGTGGTTTTCGGTTATTAGTTTCAATATTGTTGTGGTTGTGTTGTTGCTATTTGGCAATGAAGGTGTGTGTTCTTCATCAAGTGGTTGGGAGAAGGAGCAAGAAGCTGATAGAGTTTACGGTCTACCGGGGCAGCCGGTGGTGAATTTCAAGCAATATGCTGGTTACATCACTGTCAATGAGAGCCATGGAAGAGCACTCTTCTACTGGTTCTTTGAGGCTACCCACAAACCCGAAGAAAAACCACTCCTTCTATGGCTCAACGGAGGTACGTATTTCATTTCCTCCATTATTCTAGTTTTTTAAGTGCAAAGTGGAAATCTAATGATCCAATTGATAGTTTAAAATCGTTAGATGAGTCTCACTCAACTTTAAAAGTTATTTCATAGGATAAGAGATATCTCACACGTATAAATTTTAAAGAAATTATATTCTTTAATAGATACGAAATTTATAAATCATAATAGTTTTTAACAAATAATTTCACATGAAATCATTTATCTGAATATTTATGCTAGTGTAATTATTTTCTCTTCTTTCTGTCTAGTATATAGTTTAAACTTTTAACCCATGCATGGAATTGCTCTTTTATTTTACACTACTGTCAGTTAATTAGAACTTTTACATTCTATTAGGTTTAATAAATTACATATGCCCCTGAATTAGTATAAGTTCAAATTTTTTTTTTGTGAATTAGTGTATATTTATAAACAACCATGCTATATGTACATTTCTTTCCTCTAATTAAGTTAAACCAAGTGAATTTTGTCACCCTCATCCCATACGCACGAACAGAATATTATTACTAGAACGAATAGAAAATTTAAAAGCAAACGAATATGTTTTAAAACTTGTTCATGTCAATTATAAAAACATGTTCATTCACTACAGCACACACGGTTACAAATGATGTCACAAATGACATTTGATTAAAGAATTGTAGATCAAAATTTTAAAGCAGTTGCATTTGACGGCAGTTCGCAAAATAACCGCCGCTAAAAGTTGCCAGATTTTGGTTTTGCGACGGTTAACTAAGAAACTGCCGCTAATTGTTTTCTGAAATCCAGTTTTACGGCGGTTTCCAACCAAACCGCCGCAAAATGATCACAAAATTTTGCGATTAGCGGCGGTTAATCTCCAAATCGCCGCAAAACCATATTGTGTTGCCAGTTACCAATTTAACCGCCACATCGACCGCCGGTAAATGGCACTTAGCGGCGGTTGAAGAAAACCGCCGCTAAGTGCCGTTTTTGTTGCAGTGATTATACATATAAATTTCTATTCGTTTTTAGTGAAAACATAGAACAGTAACAACTTGGTTGGACGTGGTTGGAAAAAATAGGTGTACATCTTTAATTATCCTATATAATTTAAATTTGATTATGATAATATAATAATTTTTTCATGAGATATTAAATACATATTTTCATTTTATATAATAGAATTTAATTATATATATATATAAGACAAAATTTTGATTGGTTAGCAGACTTTTTAGTCCTATTGACTGTTTTAATCATGGAATGCTTGTGTGCTTAAAAAAATAAGGCAAGCATATAGTTAGTTGCGTGGAAGATTAATGTGACAGATATATAATATAAGAAATTATTTTAGGTATGTCATAATTTTACATATTCTAATGATTTTAGTTGTTGGCTTCAATTATATAATCTTAGTTTAGCCATCAAGTTTAATCATAAAATATATATAATTAACTACTAAAATTATATATTAAAACACTTTTGAATAATGTGCATTTGAATTTTGAAATGCTTCAGATAGGATAATGTTGGCAGTTTAGTACGTATGTAAATTTATATCAATCAGGAACATTATTGTTTAACAATGACTGACAGTACTATATATGTCTAACATATTAAGTTAGTTGGAAACAATAATTGCATTAAATTAAAATAAAAAAAACTCCGTCGGTTAAATAATTTTTTTAACAGGAAAAGAATAATGATGTATGATTGATGAAGACATGGATAAAATTAACAATAAGATGCTAAGTACACAGCACTGTGTTAATGTGCTCAGATTTATACAAACACATTATTATGACAATCATGCTTGATAGTATAAAAATGATAGTGTTTATGATAAAAATCTTTTGAAATTTAAAATGACTATGTCTATCGTCATAAACATTAATAAAGAATAAGAATAAATTCAAATATATATATATATATATATATATATATAAAAGAAAGTTTAGCGAACCCATAATTTGTTAGCTAATAGGTGGTCAATAGGCTTTTTTCTTTTTTTCTCTTTCCGCTTTTATCATCCACTATTTTCCTAATTACACTCATGAACTCCTTATGACTCCTTAACATTTGCTCCTTGCATTACTCTATATATATATATATATATATATATATTACCGTGCGACCAAAATTAAAGCAGGGATTTGTCAAAGAGTATACATGTGTTATACAAGAGAAACAGCAGTAGAAATATAAGTAAGCAAATCCAAATTTGCTACATCCTAATAAAAATCAGAGTCATGATATAATTAATGGACTTTAGTTTAAGTTGGAAATCTTGATGAGTTTAAGTTGAAAAATTGATAAAAAGAATAAATATTGAAGTGGTTTGTTCCATAAATCCATAATGAATAACCCAGCTTTGATTCAAATTACTAATTAGTAGTTGAACAAATCTTTGAAAACCAAAAAAAAAAATTTGTAAAACAAAATAAAGGCAAAAATGTAATAATAATTTATATGTTAGGAATAATATTTTTGGGACTATAACTCAATTAGATTAGGAAGTTATATATACTATAAATAATAATAATAATTAGCTAAATTGATAATGAACTAATTTCTAATTTCTTTCTTGACCTCTTTTGGAATATTTCTCTTTTAATTTCTTTATGATTTCATAATTCTTAATCGTCTTTCAATCACCCTAAATCATTTATAAATTTATTATTTATAATTCTCATTATTTTGATTTAAGAATAATTTAAATTTTTTATTTTAATTTATCAATTTATAACTTACATCAGATATTGAATAAAATTTTATGTCGGTGCTCGATAAGATATAATACAATTTATTACTACTTTATCCCAATTCAATAACAAATATATAAGTTTACAAAATTAGATAAAAGAAAAAGATATAGTTACTTTTTTGTATGCATAAAAATATAATGATTCATGTGTTGTTTCCCCGTAGTGCACGCCATGAATACATTATACATAGACTAGTAGTAGTTAGTTTAACTTTAGGGTTTATATACACAAGGACTTTTCATGCTATGACCATGTAGCCTTCCTTATAGTTTAGTTTTGCCATGAAAATGCAAACACAAAGAAAGGTACAAAGAGAAAAGGGAAGGCAAAATATTGAAGATGAAGCTAAGGTTGTTTTTTTCATATATATATTCAGTAGTTGTGGCCTTTTTATTATTAGTAGTTTTGTCAACTAATAAAACGTATTGAGGAGTGTATAACTAACAATAATAATTGAAGATGGTGAAGTGGGCATGCGGGTACTGCAAAATTTGACTAACAGGTTTTAAGTCAATGGCTTCAAGTTGCAGCAGCAATACCCATAATTATTATATATTTCATAAAGACTAATAAATATTGCTTTGCCCCCAAGAGATTTAGGCCCACCTTTCATATATAGCTACCAACCTTTAATATAGCACCACACTTTTATTTCCAAGGAAAAAGTTTAGTCATAAGTTTTATTTTTATTTATTAATTATTATTAAATTAAATATATAATATTAGATAGATGTTCAAAATATATAATTACAGTTACTATTTATGTAAAATTATAAATATTAAATTAAATTAACAATTTATGGGGAAAAATAATAGTGCCAATTCCCTTGAGTTTCCATATTTTCAATTTTATTATTATTATTATTATTATTATTATTATTATTATTATTATTATTATTATTATTATACATCTAAACGGCATCATCAATATATTTTGTCATTATTAGTGGTTTGTTGAATAATATGTATATATATATATATATGTTTGAACTTTGAAAGTTGAAGTAGAAGAGGCTACTCATCACAATCATATATTATCAAGTGTGACAAAGATGGTTTAATTTCTATCCGTCCATGCATGTTTAATTTGTAGCTTTTTATTCTAAAAATATCGCCCTTTATGAATGTTACTTTCGAAGTTAGTTATGCATTCACATCATATGTATTCAATATAGTTTTATACTTTTATTGCATTTATGATATGAGCCAAGATGACTAGGAAGAACGGGAAATAAAATTGAAATAAACTGATAATAGAAGGATAATGGATAATCTAATACATTTTTCTCATCCATTGATTTCAGTGAAGACCACTCTAATATAATAGTCTATATATAATAGAGATTTATATGCTATGGCCTATGGTGTTTATGTTACAAAAATAGGAGAGTGAGAGAGATAGAGAGTTTAATCTGTCTCAGCTTGAGAGAGTAATAAGTAGAAGATTTTTGTTAAATGAC
>JASCZI010273135.1:3042-14168 GCA_036250425.1 Stylosanthes scabra | reverse complement strand
GGTTATCCTTTTTGTATCAGAAAATGCTTCAGGCAATTCATTTGCTAATCTTTGCAAATGTAAAATCTTTTGAACTTCAAGTTCACATTGCCCTGATCGGGGATCTGGATGCGTTAAAGAAGACACTTTCCAATCAAGTTCTTTATTCAGTTGTTTCATCTCTCCTCCTAATGCTGGGAACGTTGATTCATCAAAATGACAATCCGCAAACCGGGCTTTAAATACATCACCCGCTTGCACCTCGAGATATTTCACTATCGAGGGAGAATCAAACCCAACATATATCCCCAATTTTCTTTGGGGTCCCATTTTAGTGCGATGAGGTGGAGCAATAGGAACATATATCGCACACCCAAAAATTCGCAAATGGGTAACATTTGGCTGCTGGCCAAAAGTTAATTGTATGGGAGAGAACTGATGATAACTTGTTGGCCTCAAACAAATAAGTGTTGTAGCATGTAAGATTGCATGCTCCCAAGCAGATATTGGGAGATTTGTTCTCATTAATATGGGTCTAGCAATCAATTGGAGTCGTTTAATAAGCGACTCTGCTAGCCCGTTTTGTGTATGAACATAAGCTACTGGATGTTCAACACTTATACCATTGGCCACACAATAAGCATCAAATGCTTGTGAGGTGTTGTCACTTGGACTGCTATGATCACTGGCTACAACTCCTGCAATCACCATGGCCATGCTTGGAGCGTGTTCTGTGAGATGCTGAGGTACGGGACGCGGTCCAACGAGTTCACCGTGTCTGCAATTTTGAAAACTTGTAAGGGAATGGGTTAACTTTTTTATGGGAAGTTGGTTCATGGTCTAGCAATCAAGAATGGTACACAAGGTTCATCCATTTATGATGATAATGCTCTAATGGATTTGTATGCCACTTGCTGTAGTACCATGGAGAGTGCAAGAATGGTTTTTGAGAGTATCATAAACAAGAATGCTGTGTCATGGACTACTTTGATAACTGGGTATACCCATAGAGGAGATGCCTATGGCGGCCTTCGAGCTTTCCGCCAAATGCTTCTGGTAGGTTCCCACTTTGTTTCCCCTTTTATCCATGTTTGTTTTACTTAAAACGATGGGTCTAATCATAGCAGCTAAGAAAAACAGTAGAGAACACATTTTTTTCTTCTTTTTAACTAAATGTTTAACTATGTATTCATATATTATCCTCTAAGGTGATAAACTAAAGAGGCATCACAGTCATTAACCATTTATTGATTATGGGTGCATAACCTACAGTTTTCTCATTTGAGAGATAAACTCACCTTTGGGGAACTTAGAGGGACTAGCTCAGTATAATGGGGTTTTCATGTTTCATTGGTGATAAACAGGAGGAAGGAGAGCTGAACCCCTTCAGCTTTTCAATTGCTGTTAGAGCTTGTGCATCAACTGGCTCGGGTATTTTGGGCAAGCAGGTACATGCTGCAGTGACTGTTCATGGATTTGAGTCCAATATTCCGGTCATGAATTCTATATGGACATGTATTTCAGGTCTTCTTCAGCATGTGATGCAAAGCAATTATTCTTTGAAAGGGAACACAAGATAAGAAGACACCACATGTAACTCAAAATCTAACCACCTTAAATACTCCTTAAAACCAGACCGATCAACCATCGGCTCTGATACCAATTGTTGGGCCACCATGGGGAGCAAAACCATCGGGGAGTCCTTTCTGGGAGGAACCAAGTGAGGGAACACAAGATAAGAAGACACCACATGTAACTCAAAACCTTAAGGTGTCAAGTTAATGGGTCTCTCATCTTATAAACTCCTCACTTCTCTTTGTTTCCTTCAATGTGGGACTAACTTTTAGTGCCCACTCACACTTGAACCTCAACAATATTTTCGTGAATGGTGTCTGAAGGTTTTAGTCCAAATTGCTTCACATTCACCAGTGTGGTGGCTGCATGTGGTAACTTGGCAGTTCTGTATTGTGGGCAGCAGCTTCATGGGGGATTTTTCGCAGAGGCTTCAATAACAACTTGGCATTATCCAATGCCCTTATTGACATGTATGGAAAGTGTGGAAACATAACTGATTCACATAAAATATTTAGCCAAATGTCATGCAAAAATTTGGTCTCTTGGACTTCCATGATGATTGGATACGGGGCTCAAGGGCTTGGAAAAGAAGCTGCTGAATTATTCGATGAGATGGTCACATAACGTATCAAACCTGATAAGATAGTGTTCATGGCAGTTCTGAGTGCTTGTAGCCATGCCGGACTAGTGGATGAAGGTCTGAGATATTTTAGACTAATGACAAGGTTTTTCAATGTCGCACCCGATCGAGAGATATATGGATGTTTAGTCGATCTGCTAGGGCGTGCTGGTAGGGTAAAGGAAGCTTATCAACTAATAAAGAATATGCCATTTGAGCCAGATGAGTCTATATGGGTGACCCTTCTCAGTGCTTGTAAAGCTCATAAAAAACGAAGTATAGGCAAACTAGTAGCTTCAAGGTTGTTGGAAATGAAGCCAAGTAGGGTAGGAACTTGTGTGCTTTTATTGAATTTTTTCGCTGCCGAAGGTAACTGGACTGGTGCTGCCAGCTTAAGGAAGCTTATGAGAGGTATTAAAAATAAGAAAGAGGCAGGGATGAGCTGGATTGAGATGAAAAACCAGGTTTACAGTTTTGTTGTTGGAGGTGAATTTGTTTCTTCAAATGAGCAGATTGCTGAAGTTTTGGAATTATTGATTACACATATGAAAGATGTTGGATATACAACTTCATTTAGATTGCTTTGTACATGACCAAGAATATCAAGTTTGAACAGAAGCTTGTCATTGCCAAAGACAAAAGACAAGAGGAAGACAAATAATGTCACAATGATTTTTTTTTGCATGCCTACATTACCTTTTTCATCCTGAAATGAATATACAGCCATTAGATTTGTGAGCTTAGATGTTTATATTTAGAATCAACTGATATTTGATGTTTGATGCTGATCAAGAAAGATGAAAGAGGTAGTTATTAGTTATTACCGGATAGGGATAACAATTTCTCCCTGTATAGAGATTCTTATTTGGGAGTGTCTCATTCTGATTGTGATTTGATTGGGACAAAAGCCTTCCTGAGATTGATTCAAGGATAAAGTTGGGAATTACACTCTTTGTTTTATGCCATTTACAACAATGGGTAAAAAATACCCTTCTTGTTATGTACATTGCACATAAAACTATAAAAGGAGTTTGTGCATATCTTCCACTAAATCTGTATTTTGGGAATTAATATATTTTATATATTTATTTAAATAAAAAACCCTTTATCCCAAGATATGCTTTATTTCTTGGTGCCTTTGTGCCTTAGACTCACCCAATTTATTTCTTGGTTTGGCCAACTAAGATGATTCTTGGCTATGTTTACCATAGTGGAATTGCTACTTTGCCAAGATTGATGAACCGATGGAGTACCTTATAGCCTATAATAAGATCATCACTTTAAAAAGGTTTTTATTACAAGTCCCATATCGCTCAAAGATATGATCTCTTGAGAGTATATAAGTGTGAGACATCCCTCATCCCTTTAGCTACCTTTTGGGGTTGAGTTAGATTCACCTAATTTCAATTCTAATAGTTTTGAATAATCAATCTTTTGGGGTTGAGTTAGGCTCACCTAATCGCAAGCGCATTATTACATTTTTGGGTGGAATATCATCTATAAAACAAGAAATTTAAGTATAGTTGTTGCACTTGACTTCAAGCTCAAGAAAACTTGAAATGCTGCCTATTTTTGTCATTCTATCTTTTATCACATGCCAGTTGCTAGTCTGTGATTATGAACATATATATAACAAAGTTCTTCAAATTAATTAGCATATTCATATCAATTATAGCCTTATAGTAGTGTTCTGCTTCCCTTGTTAATTATGTTCAATGGGACTTCTTAAAGCTCGGTTTGAATATTGTCCTTGAGCACAAGTATAAAGACGAAAAGACAAAAACAAAAATATTAGAAACATATACAAAGAGAGGCATAAAACCAGTTGTCAAATATTGAATGTGATAACCTTAGCTTAAATATGTATATGTTTTCCCAGTTTATGATTCATTATTTTAAGCGAAGTGAATCCAAGTCACCACTGACTACCTATCGTGGGAAATAACTTATAGTGTAGCATGAAAAAGTGTTCATTTTGAAGGTTCTCACTTCTTTTTTCTGTTATTATTTTGAATTTTTTTTTTTTTTGTTTCATTTTGAATCCAATTCTTAGGGTTGTGTTTGGCGAACATCAAAAAGTTCATAGACTCGGAATGCAAACTTATTTAGTTAGGAAAAAAAAATTGTTTGGAGGTTGACGAACTCACAAACTAGGGAAGGAGGTTCGGTAATTCTATATGTACCCTTGTACATTTCCGTGCACATCATTTTTAACATAGAAAAATATAAACATTAGCACAAAAAAAAATATTTAAATGGTGTGTACAGAGGTGTTCAGTGGTATACTTAAATTAATTCTAAGGCGGATTATATAATACAGTAATCTTTCACAATACAAACCACACTCCTTCAATCATGTAAAATTATTACAATACACTTTCATAAGTATACGCTAGTGCTTTCAACAATAATTACTTAAAAACCTCACACACCTTACATATCTTGTATGAAAATACAAGATATAATTTTATTCATAAAACACACTTAGAGTTATACGACCACTTAAAAAGTAATTGCACACTTCTTCCAGCATAATAATGCAGGAAACTTATTCATATCATGCATACCACACTCAAACAGAAACGATAAAAATCCCCTCTTTTTTCTCTTGAATATTTGTTGCTGCGATGAGATCCACTATCCTCTTGCTGCATTCGGTGTTCCATGCATATAGAACCTTGGAAAATAAAATTTCATAAATAATTATGTTAGATATTGGCTAAAAGTTAAAATAGTTTTAAGATGGAAAGAAGCTAATTAAACTCTTCAGCATCTGAGTTCAATGTGATTATTGCTACCCAAACATTGAGTAAAACTTTTCCACAGGAAGAAGAAACATGTAAATGCATTAAATTAATTTTTATGTTTTTCTAATTTGTCATGAACATGAGACTGTATCATTATATATCCATGAAAAATAAAAAAGGACACTATAACCATTTCAATATTATTATGATTATTAAAAGCATGCCTCACCAACAGTCCTTGTTTTCTTTCTCTGTTGCTGTTTGATTAGATAATAATTTTGCAAGGCAAATAGGCGATAAATGAATTGTGTTTGGTTTAAAATATATAGTTGAAAAAAAGACAATATGCAAATGTTAAAATAGTATTTGAAACAAAAAATATATTAAAGTTTCACTTTTGTCCTAAAAAGTTTCAATATCCAGGGTCTCTACTTTCTGGAGGTAGCTAAGGACTGAAATCTTTGGACATAAGTTGAAATTTTAGTTCCAATCTCGACCACCAAACACAATACTAATACTAAGTCCAATCCCCTGTACTTTAAATCAAAGGCTACCAAATTGATAAGAGATTTGGTACCGGCGGTGTAGCTGGTGTATATATATAGCATGAGAAATCAAACTTACATGTCAATTTATGATTGTGCTGTATTGCTTCCTTTCAGAAATTGTTGACTGACTATAGCATTTGGATTATCTTCTTCTGAGAAAGAAACTCCATCTATCTTCACAATCCATGAGTCGGGTACTTTCACGTCACCATGTGAGAAAGTTTTCATGGTCTTGCATTCACTGATAGAAACTTTGGCAGACCCTATGAAGTTCAAAGTTGACTTCCCATTGTAGAAGCTCTCAAGTTTTGGTAACTTGCTAAGAGACAGTTCCTTAAGGCATTCGAGTGTGATGACCTCATCATCATCACCATGTGGTTGATCAGCCACTATCACACTTTCTAGTGCTTCACAGTTGGATATGTACAAATGTTGCAATTGAACAAGACATTTGACGGTTGAAGACGGGATCAAATACTTCAAACTTGCACAACACTCTACCTTCAGCCATGTCAGATTAGAGGAGGCCACCAAGGTGTGCAAAATGTCTAACCCAGTGGATTCAAGTTTTTGTAGATTCCTGAGTTCCAATTTTTGAAGCCCTGAAAGGATCTTAGCATAGTTTGATGTGTCAGCAGGAAGTTTTGACGTAGGGAATATCTCTTTGAAAGCACTATCAGCCACCACAAGCATCTCAATATTGGGCAGAGACACCTTTGAAAAGAAATCAAAGGGAAATAATGCATCTGACTCATCAATATCAATATCATTATTAAAGCCCTGCAATGTGAGACATGTTATGTTTTGGAGGTCCAAATAAGGTAGTTCTTGCTCAATCATCATGACACCTTCCTTGTCCAGTGACAGTTGCTCTAAGTGAGGTGAAACAACCTATGTATAGGATTCAAAGTCAATAAGTAAGACCTCACATGATGAAATGGGTAATGCACACAAGCATTAAAATAAAATAGGACTATGAGTTTGATAATAAGTTAAATAAAATTGTTGTTCGTGATGAATATGAAGAAAACAAGAATTGTTTGTGATAAGTAACAGTTTATAGCTATCTAACATTGAAGCCCACTGCTAAGTGGCTTAAACGAGATATGCAAGGCATCAAAGTTGGCAAAAACCTGTTCATATTTTCTTATGGTAGCTAGCTTTTCATACAGACACATGAATTTGACGACTCATTATGAATGACTTAATATTCTTTAGACTATGAAATGTATAAGCTAAGGATTTTGAAAATCTGGTAGAGATAAACTGTTTGGATTGGCAGTTTGACACATATATGTATGACATGCTTATATATGATAAATAAAATAAAGTCAATTCATTCAAAACTATGAACTCTGTAGAAATTGTTAGGAATTTAGGCGGTAAGTGTCGCCGTGCAGAAGCAGAGGCGGAAATACAAAATTAACAAAATTGATACAAGGTTAATTTAACATGGTTCGGCTTAACGGACAAAGACAACAAATAAATATTTTCCTATATATAAAATATGAAGGATGTACAGAATAGGTGACAGCTTCACCTAAATCAAAATTTCTAATGACATGAAACAAAGTGATGATGAACCACTTAAATCAATCCCAAGTCCCAAATACGCACCTAAAATATCTATCTTGTAAGGTATCAGTAGCTACCGAGAACAGAAATAATAGAGAGGGAGAGAAGTTTGTTATCACAATGAGTAGAAGAGTTGGTTAAGGCAAGAGTTTTCATACCTTTCCAGCTGAATAAATACTATCAGGTGCAAATTTCTTTAGCATTTTGCAATGATAAATATCCAACTCTCTTAACTTGGGCAAAATAATAAGCTCTTCATTTGTTTCTTCAGTGGCTGCTTCATCTTGTGCAAAAATTTCAACCAACTGCACACAGTTCCTCACATCTAATTTTCTTATGCTACCCATGGTAACTGATGCCGGGAACAAATTTTTTATGCTTTCACATTCAATGACAGTGACTTCCTCCAATTTTGGAAGGCTGAGACTTCCTTTAAGATCCTTGTTCCAGAATTTCCATATGCAGCTCAGATTTGGCAACTTGCACAGATTCAGACAGGATAGCTTGGGGAACAAAGTAACCTGTTTGTTTGCATCTTCTTCTCTGGCCACTTCATTTCCTGCTACAATTTCAACTAAGTCCGCGCAATTCTTCACTTCTACCATTTGAATATTACCCTTGGCAACTGACTCTGGGAGCAAGAATTTTATGCTTTTACATTCATCAACAATAACGTTCATATCTTCTGGATGACTTAGCTTTCCTTCAGGATCCTTGTTCCAAACATGTGTCAGAGTTGGAAGGTTCTCCAAAATAATTGTCTTCAAAGGAATAACAATCATGTTTGATGTATCTTCTACATCAAATATTGCCTTAACACATTTGCATCTCCGCACCTCCAACTCTTGCAGATTATTAAGGAAAGGAAACAAATGAGATGGAATTACTGCATCTGTTAAGAATTCACATCCTTCCACCACTAAGCGTCTCAAATTGAAAGCAGAGATGCACCCCTTTGGCATATGCATTTTAGCAGGCCATACAACTTTCAGCACCGGGTGATCATCGCTAAGAACAAGACTTTCCTGAGTGTCATTATATCAGGAATATTTAGTAAGATGTTAAATGCAGAAAGTTTGTATTTAAAAATTAAATTTTTTTCAAGTTTTCAAACAATTTATTATATAAAAAAATCAATGTAAACTAAAAATCACTTACCATTAAAATAGACCTCAGAATATGAAATATAAAATACGTCAAATAAGTAATAACACTTGTATTAGGCTAATAGTATTCTTATTAGTTTGCATACAGAGTTTTTTATTAAAAAATATATATATAATTTTAAAAAGCTTTTTAAGATAATAAGCCTTGACCAGTTTTTTTAGTAGATTTATTAGCAAAATACTTCTGATAAACAATACTACTATGTAAATTAAAACTAAAAAGGCAATCATTACTTGCCACCTTTCTTTTAGATCACGGTAATCACCAACAACTACATATGTTCTTGATTGATTTATTTATTTATTGAAGAGAAAAATTCATTTAAACTTATAGTTATAAAACTCATTCTCGAAATTTTTTTTGCACACATTATTCTACAATTCAGCACTAATCCGTTGTAAATCACAACTATATTTAAGAAATTAATCCATGACTAAACACATATAATGCTGGTAGACAATATTGTAATAAAAGAGACTGGGAAATTATAGAAAATTAGCCATTCAGTTCGATATTTTACCAGTAAAGAATTCATTATTTTCCAAACAAAAGTAAAACAACTTCAATTCCAAGAATTCATTTCTCAAACATTTTAAATTTCCTATTGTAAATAATCAGAAGAGTAAACATAATTAACTATAAAAAGTAACAGGTAATTTAGGTAATAAAAGTTAAAAGTAAAAAAATAATAAAAAGTAAAAGGTTCTATTAGAGATAGCAGGATACTTCTAATAATATATATTGATATGGCAAAATTGTAGAACATAACATATAATATGTCATTACTATGTTGTCTATTAATAGATATATATTAAATCGTTTAAGATAAATTAGTTGAGCTTAAATCATGACTGAAATTGCTTTCACATATAACCAAAGTAAATTTTTATAAGGTAAAAATTAAAATTAGTTCAAAGTTCATTATTCACAGAAAATATAATTTATATTTAGAATTTTTAATTATTTATTCATATATGGTTTTATATTACCTACAATTTATCTCTACTAGAAAGTCACGGGAAATTAAATTTACTCTAAATTATAAAAATTATTTAGTAATATTATACGTTATATATAAAATTATTAAAATAATATATAATTTGTGACTAAAGATGATAATAGATAGGGATGATCATGGGCCACAGATTCATCCCGTCCGTTTATAATATTGTTTTTCATTCTTGATCTCGTTCATCCCGTCCGTTTATAATATTGTTTTTCATTCTTGATCTCGTTCTCGCCTCATCCTCTCACGGGTCCCGTTTAATTATCTCGCGAAGAATGCATACTTGCAGTTATTGTTTTTAATCCTTTGTTACATGTCACACCAACAATAATTGGTCAAACATGAACCACCTCTACCCACTCCAATTATGCCACCAGAGAACTCTCCCATGGGGCGGGTACCTAAATTCCCGCCTCGTCCACGTTGGGAATTAATGGGTCTCCTTTAAGCTCTTTGTCGCGGATATACGTAGATACCTGTGGGTATTAAGAAAATTGCCATCTCATTCAGAAAGTTAAGTTTAATTTGATTTTAGTCCCTAATTTTTCATTTTTAGTCTTTCTTTATTATAAAATTAATATTAAGTCCCTCCCTAAAATTGAGTCTAGCTCTACTCCCGCCATTCCTAGTAATAGATACTTATAAAGTCATGTATCATCTGTCATATTTTTTAGATTATGAAAACACCTTCGTTCCTATTTCATTTTGGTCATATATCTCTATTTAATATTTCCTATGGAAAGAACAAGTATTCGAGGATGTAAATAGATATTTCATTTTAAAAAAATATTAACACAGTTCAATACAATTCGATAAAATTAACATAATGTGATATAATTCAAATATAATTTAACATAATCTAACATACATGCTAAATATCCAAACACAATAAAAAACAAAACAAAACTAATTTCAAATATAATAAAACAACATAATTTTTTAATAAATTTACGTTTATAGAAGTTTAGCGAGTTTTCATGCATAACATATATTCGGTGAGGAAAAATTTTTTAAATAAATAAAATTTATTTCTTATTTACCAAAATTCATTCGGTGAGGGTTATTTACCGTTTTAAATCGCATTACTAGTACCGGCCTAAGGCGGTACTGGGTTCATTCCAGTACCGCTATGGGCCGATATTGGGCCAAATTATTTTTTTTTTAAAATAACCCAGTACCGGCCTATAGCGGTACTGGAATAAACCCAGTACCGCCTTAGGCCGGTACTGACTTCATTCCAGTACCGCCCCACTTGGACCGGTACTGAGTTAATATCAGTACCGGCCCTACATGGACCGGTACTGGCCTTTTATATGCCTATATATATGGGGGCGGTAGTGGGATTGGATTTTTGTTAATAATCCCACTATCCCTCACATTCTAGTAAAAAAAAAGAATTCTCAGTTGAGTTATGGCAAGGGGTGATCAGGATGGGGCTGCGGGGCACGGACAGCCACAACCGGCCGCCCGAGGACGAGGACGGGGACGTGCCGCCGGGAGGTTCGGACATTGGCAGGCTCACTCGGGAGGCTCACCTTGTGGGGGCGGTGGATTTCCAGGTTGGAATTCTTATTTTCCATGTTGTAGATTATTTTAAATAATAATTATTGAATGTTTAATGTTAGTCGACCGTAGGAATTATGTTTTACCTAAGTTTGATAGTGATAATTATTTAATCAGAGTATGTTAGAGTAGTTAATATGTATCTCTAAGTTATGACAATGATAATTTAATTTTTAGCGTGTATGAGTAGTTAACCTTAGTATGCATTTTGAGTTATGATCAGTTAATGATAATTATACCATCCTGGGGAATGACATGCCGCTTCAGATTCTTCAGGAAGAAAGACCAAGACTCGGTCGACTCCGACTCAACTATGGCAAATGCGATTGGCAGAATATTGTCATTGT
>JASCZI010273132.1:4201-17529 GCA_036250425.1 Stylosanthes scabra | reverse complement strand
CTTCGCAGGTCTATGTACTAAAGTGATGGAACCTTTTGTAAAGTGGTATTTTAACATATGAAGTAAATTTTATGTACCCCAAGTGTATGGCTCTACTTTAATATGACAATTTTAAGGATGTTTAGTTTTATTTGAAACCCTTATGTTATGTATATGTATAAAAAAAAAAAAAAAATAGTAGTGACAACTAATAATGATTAATTATATCCGCGGTATGGTTAATCAGTATTAGGATGTTACAACGGCTAAGCCGACTGTTGGCCGTCGGTAAAAATAATGATATTTTGGCGCCAATTGGCGCCACGACGGCTTAATACTATAGACGGCTAAGCCGTCGCCGTCGTCGGCGTCATGGCCATTTTAAACGTTGTTAATAGTATCGAAGGCTGATGCAACGGCTTAGCCGTTGGTAATAACATGGAGAAAAAATATAGGCTCCCAATATTATCGACGGCTTCACCGTCGATAATATTATCGACGGCCTAGCCGTCGACGAGCCGTCGATAATAATATTAAATGAAAATTCGAAATTCCCGCATTCGCTAATAAGCCGTCGGTAATATTTTTTAATGAAACGCAGCGTTTGAAGGGGCGTCGATAAAAAAAAAACACACCGTCGGTAAAGAAAAAAAAACCCTGAAAAGGCAGCGAGCCCCTTCTTCTTCCTCAGAACCGCAAACCCTCTCTCTCTCTCTTCACTCACTCTCTCTCTCTCTCCGCAGCCCTCTCTCTCTCTCTTCGATTTCTCCCTCCTCCGACCTCCATTCGGAGTTCCATCGCCGCCATTGTACTTGGGGTAAGTCCCTCTTTCATTTAATCGGTTTAGTTTTTCTATTTTCGTTAATTTTCTTAATGTCATTGATGTTTTTCTTTGTACCTAATGTGTTTGGTTAATATGTTGGGTGAATGCTGTTTTTTTTTTTTCAGGGATAGCGGTTGTTGAAGTTGATGCTGGTGCCGCTGGTGGATGGGGATCGTACGAGATTGTGCGGTTTAGGCGTTGCCCACATTTATCCCGACACTATGATTGGTAATCTATGCATTTTACCTAGCATTATTATATTGGACACTTTTAAATTGGAATAGTAATAGTGATTAAATTATTCGGTAACCGGAATAATTAAATGAAAAATTTTATTGAATGTTTAGGATAGAGGCTTGAACACGTAGGATAGAATTGTAGAATGGGAGAGGAGAATGAATCTGTGCGGGAGCGTAGAGATCCTTCCGTTTTATTTGCTGTGGAGATTGTGTGTGTTTGTTCTATATTTGATGTGGGAAATGTTTGCTCTGTATTTGTTTACAGTTGGGTTATGAGCACAGGATCTAAGAGTCTTGGCGGATGAGAGCCTCCAAGCGACTCCGTGAGATCATGCACGGGATCCGGAACAAGGGGGTGCCTCATGGGTGAATACGAGAGGACTTGTGGGCCCGATTGGTTGAGTTCTGGCAGTAGGAGGATTTCAAGAAGTTGAAGCAGGTCAACAAGAGGAACGGGCATCCTCGACGGGTGGATCCCTTCACACCGGGGGCTCCACCACGTACGAGGCCACCAGAGAAAGAATGGTAAGTTAACTTTAATACATTTAATTAAGTTTTAATCATTTTGAGGTTACTTGTTTATCTTCGTCATGTTTAATGCAAGACTATTATTGTTAACAGGCGTTGGAGCTAGGGCGAACACCCACCCAGAGTGAGGTGTTTGCGAGAACCCACACACGGAAGGAGGATAGGGAGTGGGTGGACAAGCGGTCGTTGGATGTTAATGTAAGTCTTAAACTTGAATATAGTTCATTCATACACTTTACTTTTTCAGTGTCGCAGGTACTAATCAAATTTTCTTTCAGGATGCCTACGAGGCAGAGTTGAAGAGGCTGCAGGACGAGCGTCAGGCTGCCATTGATGCAGGAGATCCGGTGCCCCCCCATTGACGAGGCCGAGGTGTGGGCACAGGTAGCGGGCGGCCGCAAGCGGGGGAGGGTTTATGGGATGGGTGTGGTTCCCTCCCATAAATACCCACCGCTCTTCTCAGATCCTGACGACGACGACACCGCTAGTGGCCCACCTGACCTTAAAGAGCAGGTTACCCTGCTCAACAGGGAGATTTCACAGCAGGCGGAGGCGCATGCTCAGAGCTTAGCTGCTGTCGAGGCCATCTGCGCGGAGAAGGTGCGGACTTTGGAGTCCACCGTGCAAACGCAGTCGCAGGAGGTCTCCGACTTGAGGAGAGCTTACTCAGACATGTACATCTTCCTGATTCAGATGCGGAGTGGCGCATCCGGCTCAGGTTCGATGCCAGACATGCCTCCCCCACCGCCACCACCGCCTCCTGCGCCGTCACAGACTCCTGCTCCGTCATAGACGCCTGCTCTGTCACAGACTCCCCCATCGCAGCCTGATCAGACCACCGGATCCCCCCACCATGATGATGACACTGAGTATATTTGACATTTTTTATTAGTTTGTTTGTTTGTATTCTTTTTCTGGGATTATTGTTATATTACTTCGTTCTTTTATTGGATTTTTCGGATTTTTTAGATATATATTTTATTTCCTGCTTTACTTAGTAGATAACTAAATTAATTTATTACAGGTAATAAGAAAAAAATAAAAATAAAAAATTTAAACCACAGGACTATTACCGGCGGCCAAGCCGTCTGTAAAATAATATAAAAAATTTAAAATTCTACATTTTATCGACGGCGTAGGCATCGATAATAACACTTGTATTTTTTATGCCAACGATATTTTACCGTAACGAGAGTATTATCGACGGCCTAACCGTCGGTAATATTAATTTATTTTACCGACGGTTTATCGGGGCCATCGGTAATAATTACCGACGCAATTTATGGTCACGCAATATTACCGACGGCTTGACCGTGGGTAATAATAATTTACCGACGGCTTGACCGTCGGTAATATTAACGCGTCTTGTAGTGATTTCTCTAAAGAAAAAGGTAACGTGAGAGATATTTGAAAAAATAACAAAAATAGATTTTTTTAGAGAAAAAGGTAAATTAAGAATGATAAGAGAAAAATATGAAAATACCTTGGTTCCAAAATATTTTGTTAAATTTGTATCTCACCAGACACAAATTTCTGTCTTAACATTTTTTTTTATAAAAACCAAACAGTTTTCTCATTTTCTATATTTGCCTTTTTTTTTTATCTAAAATTTAAATACCCTAAACACAAACTAAACGCATTCCATTGCATTTATTTTCATTAGAAAATGGTCATAATATTATTGAAACTAAATAAACCTAATAGTAGTGTTCATATTTTTTTTAGGACCATAGCAATATGTAATTGAGAATTTTTTTTTTTTGACATTGTTTTTTAATAATCTTTAACAATGGATTATTTGACCTATAGTTTGATAACACAAAAATTAAATCCTTATAAAACTAAAATCAAAGGAAAAAATAATGTCTTTCTAATAAATAAAAAATAGCCATGACCCATGAGAGTAAAAAATAAGCACTGATTATATTATAAATATACAAAAGAAAGTTAGTAACATATAGAATCAAGTTAAAAAATTATATGTATGTATATATTCAATTAGAATTTTTTTTTTGAAATCCAGAAAAATTAAATACAATGTTGGATGGAAATATATTCACATTATAACTTTGTTTTTTTTTATTTTTTTGTCAAAGACCTTACTTAGTTTCTGATGTTTGTTATAAAAATTATTTAATTCACTCTTAATGATTTATTCCTAAATCACTTTGAATTCATGAAAAAATAAAAATCATAATATAATTTCTTTTATTCACTTTTAATTTTATTTTAATTCAAAATAAATTATTTCAATGAATTAATAATAGAAATCAAATACTAAGATAATTTGAATTAAAAAATGATGTGAAGAAAAATAAAAAAAAAAGGGATAAGAAGATGGGTGTAATAATGGTGGTGTGAGTATGGGTTTAGTTGACATTAATTTTAAATTAAAATAAATAAAAAATGATATGTTTTGTAATAAATAATAAATATAAGGAGTTAAATGAAAAATTATAAACTATACACATAGACCAATTATAATTACATATGTCAATAAATGTATGATACATACATTTTTAAAGAATGACCATAACGATGACCTTAATTTAAAGGTTATGGATAATTAGATGTATTAACATAGTAACATGTCATCGTGTGCTTCAATTAATTAATTAGCAAGAATAAGAAAGTCACTATCCCACAATACTCTAATCTGTTAATCTAATGTATCTAGAGTTGTTTACACTTCAGACTAATAAAAAAAAGACGGTGCGTTTAGATCAATTATTTGAATATTAGAGGCCAACTAAATATTTTATAATTATGAAATATCATTTTGTTTTTCAAGCAAATTATCAGTGATGAGCGACTAAAAATGATATTTACTTCAAAACAAATCTTGTGTATTATAGAGAGGGGTATTAAGCGAAATATTGTTTTATTCTTCTATTAATTATGAAAAATATTAGATAATTATCCATTTTAATATATTTTAGCTATAATTAATTCTTCTATAATTCTTAGCCATAATGATAGCTAAAACAAATTAATAGCGATGGTGATGTAGCATTATTCATTAATTATATCATCAACTACTTCTGTCGCTTTATATATAAATGATGAAAAATAAACAACAAAAACACTAAAAGATTGAATGGAACAATAAAACAAGACTTCACACTTACAACAAAGGAAATACACACCAACCAAACAGACTATTCACTCTTTAAAAATACCAAACGGTGCAAACTATTCACATATCTCAAAGACCATGCAAGTTACATCGTTTTCGAGGCATCAACAAAGTGTGTGGACAACAAAAGCTATATATATAGAGAAACTTAAAGTTTTTTTTTTTTCCAAATTGTAATTTCACTAATTTGTCTAGTAAAAAAATTTAAGCATATATATGTGTGTGTGTAATTTTTCTTATTTTTTACAGTGTTTGTGGTTTCTGATGATAGCATGAAGATTATTCTTTCTCTAATGAAGTGAAGATCTAATTTATTTATAACTCAAAATGTTTGAGTGATATTGAACTCGGTAATTGAAGTTTCTTGAATCATTCTGCATCGAAATAACTTCAGTGCCATAGTTGTAGTTGTCATGCTCGAAAACTCTTTTTCAGTGCTAGACCTGTTTCTTACATTATACAGAGGTTCTTACTTGTTCAATTAGTAACTAATTTTTTTTTAAAAAATTCAATTTTCTTTTCTGGGTTTTAGTCGATGCAATCACAATCGATTTTTATCCTAAATTAGGTTAGTCTATTAGTGAATTTTCGATAAATCAAATTGAATCGGCCGATTATTCGGTCTGATTATTAGAACCATATTTTTTCAAAATAATTTTAAAGTTTTTTCACATGAAAATTTATTCTCACGAAGAAATTAGCTTTTTGCAACAAAATTATAACCATTATGGACAACAATGTAAGCATCACACCCAAGATCCCAGCATTTATTTTGCATAAAATTATGTTGGGTCAACTTTAATTTGAATCACCTCAACAAACATATATATATACATTTCTAAGGAGCTATGAACCTCCTTCATTAATTCGAGCTTGTGAGGTCTATTATTCAAATTGATGTGTTTTACCAATACATCTGTATCATAAAAAATCATGCACATTTTTCTAGTTCCTCTTCTTATAGTTACTCATTATTTTACAATAATAATTGACCTTCTAAAATTTCATATACATTAATTGATAAATATATTAAAAACCATTTATTATAAGAGTTATATATATTACTACATAGTCCATAATAAATTAATAATGATTAAAATATTATTGTAAGTCTAGCTAGGTCGATCGAGGGGCACTTTAATAAGTTTGTGCATGTGGCTATGTGATGACCTCCTTTATGAGCTCTTAATAGTTAAGACTAGCTAATTAACTTGATTAAATTAAAAAGAATAACAATAATAATAACATGGGTTTAGCTAACTTATGTCCTTAATAAGTTTACTATTAAGAAAAAATTTTAAATGTTTATATTTAATAAACTGCTCTATTATCCATCATAAGAAATCGTCGCCATTAATATTTATTTAGCGGCAGTTTGAGACAACTGTCGCTAATAAACCACCGTTGTACTCTCGCTGCAAAATCTTCATGTTTGAGAGACATATACATGGGAATGGTTATGATGGGAGGGACATGGAATTGTTTTTCTACTATTAAATTGGATAGAAAAAAAGATTTAAAAAAAAACTAAATAATAAAAAAATGTCATGTTAAATTTAAGGAATAAGTGATGTTTTAATCACAAAAATTTGGGACCAAAATTTGATTATTGGTCCCAAACTTTTTTTTCAGTCAATTTGGAACATAAAGATTTTTTTTATTTTTAAAATTATCCTTTTAGACAAAATTACATGTCTCCTTTCACCATTTCTCCACCACCACCACATTTCTCCACCACCACTACCACCACCCCCAAATTTGCCTTTCTCCATTTCCTTTTAGATTTACCGTTATGGCACCACCATCTATCTTCAACTAACAACCACAAAACTCAAATCCAAATTAAATATAATATATATGTATAATCAAAAGTTTTCAATTTCATTTCATATCAAACAAAGAGCAACGGTGAATCCAAGAACTGTGCTCACTGAAAAAAGGGTTGTGCTCATTGAAAAGTTTTTCAATTTCAATTTCATTTCATATCAAATAAAGGTTGCTGGTGAATCCAAGAGCAAATAGAGCAAAACAGAATTAACGGAAGGAAAAGGGGGAAAATCTGAAAACAAAAAATACATCCATGAGTTTCACAAATTCACTACGCCTGCTGCTTTGCCGCCGCTACTGACAACGACTTCCGCATCTACCACTGTGACCCGTTCCGTGAGCTCTTCCGGCGCGAGTTCGACGGCCACGAAATCAGCCACGTGGCGATGCGAAAAGGGAGGGGGCGTTGACCATGGGCGATGCAAAGAGGAAGAGGGAGAGTGGAGGACGGTGGCGGTGGCGGTGGAGGGAGGGGTGAACAGTAGCAGTGAAGATGAAGTTGGGAGAGGGATGACGACGGAGAACAAGAGAAGAAAAGAATAATGGGAAAAGGAGTCTTGGTTAAGGGTAGAATCGTAGAAAGGACGATTTTAAAAATAAAAAAAAAATAATAATTTTATGTGAATAAGTCATTTTTTTCTATGATAAATAGAAGACTATTTTGATATCAAATAGAATTTTATTTATACGTAATTTTTTATATTATTTGACACCGAAATAATATTCTATTTAGCATAAAAATAAATCACTTATTTGAACTTGGTTAGCCTAAACCATTTTTTCAAATACCATTACCAAAAAAAATCTTATGGAACAAATTGACTTAAAAAAAATATTTGGGACCAATCTTTTGTGATTAAAACACCAATTTTTATCCCTAAATTTAAACTAACAATCTACATCAGAATCCTAATAACAAATGTATTCTGAGAGATTCTTACTTCTTAGCTTTGTCAATCATGCTAACTCATGTATTATTATGTTCTCATTATTATTAATAATAGTAGTGCATGGTGAATAAATCATTATTTAATTAAGCTTTCAACTTAGTATTCTAAAAGAATTTTAAAAAAAAATAGGATCAACATATTATTAAAAAATAATAGTGCGTTTCTTTTTCTTCTCTTCTTCATGTAATATTGTTCAGAATTTCTTTTTCTTTTTCTTTTTTTGTCTTTTCAAAACTTATTATGTGCTGATTATAAGAAATTTATGTATTGATCAGTATAATAAACTTTTGTATTTTTTGTTGTTTAAGGAAAAAAACAATAACCTTATAAAAACTTAGTTAAATGTTGGGGTCAAAACACTTAGTCACCCAAATTCTTCTCTTACTAATAGATCGATGAAACTTAAGTATTTCATTCAATAAAGACACCATGTCAAACCACCATATATATTCAATATCAAAAGATATTATATTTAGACAACCTAACGCTTTTTAGCTCATAGTCATATAGTGTGAGTAGCACATGCACATTAAGTATGACAAAAATTAAAGACGTGTTTGATTTTTAATTGTATTTTTTATTTTTATTTTTAATATTTTCTTTTACAAATTTACCAAGAAAAAAGAGAACACATGATGATAATAATAATAAAATTTTATTTTTTATTTTTATTTTATATTTTTTTACAAAATTTAAAAAAAAATGTAAACCAAATATATTTTAAATAATGATGAGTTATATAATAAAGATGTTATATATTTAACTTTATGAGATTTATATACATTAATGTTTAAAGATAAAATGAAACTATTTAATTTATTATCAATAAATTATGTTTTTTATTTTTATAATCTGTATACAGATTTTCGAAACCGGACATAAGAGACCTAAATAATAATGTTGTCACGGTGCTGATCACAAGCGAAGATGGCTGCTGATGGGGTCTCTCTTAGCAGTATACATATGCCATCACATTAATACATATGTTTTAAAGTTTGTATTATATAGCTGGAATTTGTTGTAACTTGTGGTTGAATTAATAGCATCAAGTGCAAGTGCAAACTAGAACACTTTTAGTCATTATTATTAAAATATAAATATAAAAATTAATTTTTAATTAATCAATATTATTAATTAATTTTTTATTGTAAAATAATTGTTTTAATTCTTTTTAAGGTTTAATGTATGTTATGATTTAGAGTTTAAAATAAAAGTTAAATAAAGACTAAAAACAAAGTCAGGTAGTAGAAGTAGTTAAGTTAGTTACACTACTATCTTGACCAGCCAAAACCTCATGTATATATAAACCAACTAATCTTCATACAGTTCAATACTCTTAATTAGCCGAAAAGTTAGCTACTTAGATGTTCTGGAAATCAAGACAACTTGATAGGAAAATAATATTATTAAAACGGTAACACTATTAAATTTTATTATTCTGTGCTCAAAATTTATGTATTAGATTTTATTATTTATGATTGACGTGTAAATTTATTATGTATGAAAATATACAGATGAATGCATGAATGCATATATATTTAGATTTATTCTTATTCAAAATTCATTTTTTTTTATATTTTTATTAAATGAATTTTTTTTTAAACCTGTTAATAAATGAATTTTAATTTATAATATTAACATGTACTTTTAATATACAAAATAGATAAATCTTAACATGGCCTTAATTAATTAAAGGATGTAACAACTATCTGCTAACAACTAACCGTTATATATAACACCATCAACATCAAATATGGCTCTTACATGATTTTTAAGTGTTTACTGTTGAGACATAAAATAACACGTAAATAAAAACTAAAAATAAAAAATAAAAAATGAATTTATTTTATTCATCTATCATATTCTTCCATTCTTTTTTCTATCTTCCTCTTCATCAAATATCATATTTGACCCAAAACAAAATTTAACAGATTAAGAAAAATAAAAATAAAAATAACACACAGCACACACATAACAAAAATATTAACACCTATGAATCCATATACAAAGATGAATTTTTAATAGTAGTTGAGGGGAGAATTTTTAATACCAAAAGTACTATGTGCAAAAACAAATCAACTACTAAAATAGTTATCACGCATTTGGATATATTTATAGATATTTATTTACATATTTTTCCAACTAAATAATTAATTATAAAAATAATTAAGTATATCATAATAAAATAATTAAACTGCAATAATATATTTACCAAACTTATTTACAATAGTGCAATATATTTTTTTTAAGATGATAAATACATAGTTTTTATTTTTATACATAAGCTAATTTGTTTTATACAAGTAGTACTTCTGATGCTGGCCATCACTTCACATAACCGCCAATAACTTAATTAAACATTTCATATATGTTTTAAAAAAATTATGACCATTCATTTGTTTAAAATTTCTTAAACTCCACCCTAAAGTAACAAGAAAGTTTTTTCTTTTTTTTTTAAAAAAAAAATAGGTTACTCAATATAAAATAAATATTGACGAAACACCAATACATTTAAGGTTAAGCGTATAGTTACTTGTTAGTCGTTACTGTAACGAAACTATTTCAAGATTTCTTGAGTAATTCAACGTACATCCTACACCACCCATTCACACAAGAAAAAAAAAATCAGAAATTAAAAACCCTCACCAACCTTTCTATACTCATTTAATTAATCACTCACTCACATGTATGTAACAATAATAATTACAATCTTCCACCATTTATAAATTGATACGGTAGCTCAAATTTTTCTCCGTCATTCATTCGAAAAAAGGGCACAAAAGAAGAAAAGAGTCCAAACTCCAAATTATAAAATCTAAAAAGCTAGTATCGAATACATGATGCGCATAACATACCTTGCATCTTCATGGCTACTACTACTGTCAGCATTATTGTTAAGGATTGGAATCTTAGAGGCTAATAACGAGAAGAGAAGTACTAACGTTCCAGCGGTGATAGTTTTCGGAGATTCCTCTGTGGATTCAGGGAACAACAACGTGATAGCCACGGTTCTAAAGAGCAATTTCAGCCCATATGGACGTGACTTTGAAGGAGGGAAACCAACCGGAAGATTCTGTAATGGACGCGTTCCCCCAGATTTCATTGCTGAGGCTTTTGGGGTGAAAAGTACAATTCCTGCATACTTAGATCCTGCATTTAACATTGAAGATTTTGCAACTGGCGTTTGTTTTGCTTCTGCTGGAACCGGTTATGATAATGCCACTTCAGATGTACTTGTAAGTATAAGTTTTTTTTATAATTTAAAATCTAGACTCAGCTGGAGTATATCAAGAGTACATTAAAATATCAATAATTATATGAAAATAAATGGTTTTGGCGAATCAAGTGCAATCAAGTGATTTATTTCTATGATAAATAGAAGACTATTTCGATATCAAATATAATTTTATTTAGGTGCACTTTTTTATACTATTTGACATAAAAATAATATTCTATTTAGCATAGAAATAAATAATTTGGTTGCAATTGGTTAGCCAAAACCACTTGTTCAAATAGCATTACCCTTAAAATATATAAAGCATAAACACAATAAAAACTCCAAAAAAAAATAGTCAAATAAATAAATTAACTCTAAATGTTTATTATTAATTAATTATAAATTTCAATTATTTTTTAAATAAAAAATAAACCGAATTTGTTTAAGGTGTAGGCATGTGGAATTTGTTTTGTTTTAGAAATAAATAATTAAAGCGAAATTATGATCTGAAGAAGGATTTTATAAATATGATCCTCTACTAGTTAGGAAGTATAGTGCATGGCATGAAATAGATCTTAATATTTTTTTTTTAAAGAAAGGATAAATTATCCCCTTTTATATGTTAGTTATTATTTTACACACAAAAAAAATATATGTTAGTTATTATAGTTAAAAATAAAAATAAAAATAATTATATGTCAGAAAAAACTTATATGTTTTTTTACCCAATTAAGGGGTGCATATGTTTTTTGTTTTTGCTTTCTTTTGTTTTTGAAAGTGAAATTTCTAGATATTCTTCTCATGAATTAGGTAGTGCATGCTTAGTATTTAAAAAATATATATATAAAAATATAGTAAGGATAAATTATTTTATTTTAAATTTTGTGCTATTTTTTTAATGTTTCATACTAATAAAAATAAAAAATTCAATGCATGCATGCATCATGTCGGAAAACATGTTCTATTATAAATGACTTTTTTTATTTTATTCAATAATTAAGTTTTCTTGGGAGAAATATTTTATCACATGATTAAAATTCAATTGAAAAAATAATTTAAACATTCTAGCTCTTTTTTATTTAAACTAGGACCAGCTAAGGTTTTATCATTAAATCTTTTCTTTATTTAGAGGAACAACTAATAAATTCAATTTTAAATAACACAGTTTTTTTTTTTTTTTTTAATGTTCAAACTTTCAAAATGAAACACTCTTGTACCATCTAATTTGGAGGTGCTGAGTTATAAATCAAACATGCAGTAGTGGGCTGACCTTTCCATTGATCATCCAATATACAAGGGGTTTATAATCACAAATTGAAATTATTATTACTATTTCCAACCACAATCAACTAATAATTAATTATCCATGGCAATATTATTGTCTTACAGAATGTAATACCATTGTGGGAAGAATTGGAGTTCTACAAGGAGTACCAAGAAAATCTGAGAAACTATCTTGGAGTAGAGAAGGCAAATTATATCATAGGAGAAGCTTTATACCTCATGAGTTTAGGAACCAATGATTTTCTTGAAAACTATTACATTTTCCCATTTAGAAGGGCTCATTTCACAGTAACACAATACCAAGATTTTTTATTGGGAATTGCTGAGAATTTCATCAGGGAATTGTATACACTTGGAGCAAGGAAATTGTCCATAACTGGCCTTATTCCTATGGGGTGTCTTCCATTGGAGAGGGCTACAAATATCTTTGGCGACCATGATTGCAATGAAAAATATAACAATGTTGCTTTGGGGTTCAATAAAAAGTTGGAGAATATTATCTCAAAGCTTAATAGGGAGCTTCCACAATTGAAAGCAATTTCAGCAAATGCATATGACATAGTGGATGATATCATTAAAAGGCCTTCCACATATGGTATGATTTTCTTATCATATTATAATTTTTTATGTTCTCTCAATTTTATTTTTTATATATATTCAGTTGATAATATTGTTATTTTGATATTCAATTATTTTTTTTAAAAAAAATCTGACAAGTTCCACACCAGAAAATGGCTAGCTTATTGTGTTAAAGTCAGAGTCTTTCATTATTATATTCCCATAATAAGCTGAACGAAGACTTGCTAATTAATTGAACAAGTATAGAAAATTAATTTTTGATTTCCTAATATTTTTTCTATAATTTTTTTTTAATTCTTATCTTTTAGAGGGTTTATTAGAATTATAATTTGGGAATTAAAATTTACAATTTAATATTTAGAATTTGAAATTTAGAGTAAAAGAGTAATTTTAAAAAAATATCTAATATTATTTGAAAAAAAGTGGGCTCCTAATTAAACTCTAATTAATTTGGTATAATTTTGATGTGGATTACGTAATGACTAGCCAATAGAAATCTTAATGGAGTTAATAATCTGAACATTTATTCTTCATTAAGAGAAGATGGCTTAAGGCTTAAAGTACTTAGGAAAATTAGTGAATACATTCATCCTAAGAAATAATATCATCGAATCAGATTTTCATACTATTATTTTAACCAGTCCAAAAAAAAAAAAACTTGCTGATCAAATTTGTTGGTCCTCTCCCTTCAAATAATATATATAGGAATTATGAATTATTAATTAGTTAAAAAAAGGCATATATAATTAGATAAGAATATTATTAT
>JASCZI010273121.1:2056-17708 GCA_036250425.1 Stylosanthes scabra | reverse complement strand
TCAAACATAATATATTTTTATTCCGTGCAACGCATGCGTAATACCCTAGATGAATATTAGATTGTGACCGAACTGATGCTAAAGCCTGAATTTACTTAATCTTTTTTGCTTAAGTTGACTTCGAAGCCTGGATTTATTTTTGAACTCTCCTTTTGTTATTTTATTTCTTTTTGTAATGCAGGATGATGTTGATTTGTCAATGTTAGGAATAAAAGAGATTAGTGGTGTTATAGTGTAATTTTTAATACTATTCAAGCATTTTTTTTATGTTTCTTTTAATTGAAATTAGCTATATAATCTATTGGTCAATGTTTACTGCTGTAGTTGAATGATGAGTGGTGCTTGGACTAAGCCTAATGTTCTTTTTATTTATTGCATTCATTTGGTTAAATTTGATTTAATTTGATTTGATCACAATTTTTGTTTTACTTTTTGGCAATGATGTAGCCTTTGCATTATAAGACTGTAAGGATCTTTCTGGGCTGATAAAGTATCTAAACTAAGACTGAAAATTACATTATGTTATTTAGTTAGAACAACTTTTTCAAAGTATGTCTCGGAAAAAAAAAGAACAATTTTACCCATTGCTACTATGATTTGTCTTCGGCTAAATTAGTTGATGTAACATTTACCGAAGATACTTTTAAAAACACATTTGGATCTGATTTAGAATTTTTATAGATATAACATATGCATTAGGAAAAGAAAAATATATACATCCCCAGTAATTCTAAAGTACGAAGTTGGTGTTTAATTTGATAAGAGCACATCTGTATAAATAAGAATATATACTTAGTGATTTTTAATTTAATTGTGTTGACAAGTAATTTATATACTATGTTTCTGAACTCAGGAAATTTTTGGCCCTATATTGTGGTCATGTATGCAGGAAGTCATTCATTCGGCATTTAAATGTTGGACAATTGTATTAAAATTGATATATGATTGAGATATAAAGTAATTTAGAATTATTAGAGAACTTGCTATATTTATTGTGAATTATTTTAAATTTTAATTAAAACACTAATATTTTTTAAAAATACCTAATTTTGCTATTGAAATTAATCAAATTATATTAATAGTAAATTAATATGTGATATATTAGAATTATCACCCGCGCAAAGTGCGGGTAATACCCTAGTTATGATGAATAGAGATGCAACACATAATTATGGATGATAATTCATATAAATTTTGAATGATAAATTAACTATTAGCTCCCTAATGACTCTTTAATATTGATTCTATAGCACTATTCAATTAGAAAAAACACTAACAAAGTCATATACATGTAAATACTAGTTAACGGTACTAAAATATTATCAATGACACATTTATTTCATTCGTGTTAATTAAAGAAAAAATACAAAAGTTATTTAAGAAAAATTTAGATGCTGATAATAATATCAATTAAGAGTGTCAACTGTAAGTTAACTGTTAATATTTAAATAATTTTGACAAATAAAATTCATCTTTAATGATAAAAAAAGTTATTCTCTCTTATTTATAAATAATTTTATCTGCATAGCATTTTTTTCATAATTTTGATTTATTTCACTATTAAATCTAGACGTTAGTTAGCTAGAAAATAGACAAAGTGTGAATATTTGAGATTATTGAATGTTTGATTGTAATGTTAGTAATAGGTTTGAAAGCTGATTAAAGGATGAAATTTTAAAGGATGGACAGTTTTTCTTTATTTTCCTTAAAATTATATTATTGCTGAGGAGAAGAAATTAAAAATATCTAGAAATTTTAAAACATAAATTAAAATTTAATATTTTAAAAAATATACTTTAATTAAGTTTGTAGTCCTTATAAAATATCAATTTTCTATCCTTCAAAAAGAACTTTTGGTTTAATTGAGTAAAATATTAAAAATGTTTATTTTGGAACTTGATATTTGGTTGTTTTTGCCAAATGTTAAAGCTAAATTCAAATATGATAAGTTAAAATATTGATGTGACTTGATGTATTAAATCAAGATAAAAACGAAAAATTATTCTATATAAAATGTAAATTAATACAAATATATAAAAAAAATATAATACAGATTTTATATTTTATATTTTAAAAAATTAAAGTCATATACAAACGTGGCCCTAAAAATTTAACTAATGTAATATTTAACGTAGATTAAAATTTAATGATAAAGAATAAGGAGCCCTCTCTAAGAGCCAACGAGAGCCAATCCCTAACTCTAACTCTTTTTCTCTTTGCCCAGCCACCCACGCTGCCGCCGTGCTGCTGCTTCTTTTTCATCCTCATCTTTCTTTCGCCACCATCTCTTCTTCTTCTTCTTTTTTCTTCTTTTGTTTGAATTGACGGGATTGCATCGCTTCTTCTTCTTGCTTCTTCTGATCATACTTCTTCTATTCGAAGTTCGAACTGCAGGAGCTGCACCACTTCTTTTTTCTGCTTTTTTTATTCGAATGACATGGACTTGTGCATCACGTGTACGTGGAGAGAGAGAATGAAGGAGCGAGTGGATCGAACGAGGAGCAAGACGATGCCGAAGATCTTCTTGAACGGGGAACTCATCGAAGGGTTGGTGGAGCTGAATTGATGATGAGGAACGACAACGGAGATGCGGTCGTTGAGGGAGGAGGGTCCGATAGTGAGGCGCTGCAAGGAGATGATGAGGGTGATTCACTCTGAGTTACAGATGATAACTTACATAATTTGTAGATAATAACTCTATCATATTTCATATAATAACTAATTTTACTTTTGGATGATAATTTTTTTTTATTTCGGATAATAATTTCTAATTGTGCTTATTGGCCCCCTAATGATTTTCTAAGATTGGTTCTTTAGCACTGTTGAAATTTAATTTACTATGTAGCACTTAAGGGAAGTCTTCTCTCATATCTAATTTGTGATATTCAATTTGTAGATGATTTATATTTATTCTATCAGTTTTGATAATATATTTTGTTAATTATTGAAATATTCTAATGCTACTAGAAAAATTAATTGTGTATCTATTATTTTGATAAGAGAAGGTTTTTGTTGTCCTGCGTTTTTTTTTTTCTCTTTCAGGGTTTTTTTCACGAATCACAATGATATCTTGCTATATTATTTGTTGCTTAAAATATTTTTATATTACCAATTTGATTGCACACGTTGTGAAAATTTTATTTTGATGTTCTCGCTTGCTATAAAATAGGTTGTGATTTAAATTTCAATTTTCCCAACAATATGAATGGATTATGTCGTAAGTATATATGTTGGGTTCGATGTTTGACAATCTAAATTGAAAGTTAAGTCTACTATGACTTGGTTTGACAATACCATGATTTTTTAAAAAATGTTGAGCTATTTAGGCTCTTAAAAAGCAGTTTTTAAGAGCCACAACACAATCGTTTTGTAAAATCGCTTAAAATTGTTCTCAATAAGCATGAGCCACATATATAGCGTTTGATAAATATATTTGATTGTTTTTTCTAAGTATTAAATTACTAAAATGACCTTTTATTAGTATGTATTGTATTAATATAAAATTAAATATAATTAATTGAGGATAAAATTAATTTTCTAATAAAAAATAAGATTAATTAGTCATACTCTAAAAAACTATTCTTACTAGTTCTTAAAAACATTCTCGACTTTTAAAAAGCTAGGAGCAAAAACTCTTTAGCTTTTCCTATTTTTCGAAAGCAGAAGCTCTTAGCTATTATCAAACCTATCATACAAACAATAAATCTATACATATAGATTCGATACAAATATGGAATGGGCCTTACCTTAGTGGTTTAGTCCTTAGTTCTACATTTTTCTTCTGCAGATGTGTCACCCGCTCATGTATGTGTTCTTCACTTTCTCCTCTTGGACTGTGTGTTGACTAATCGCTACAATCCCAAAGTTTCTCTGCTACAAAAACTCATTCGTATAAGAAATCGGTTAAACAATTTTTTGTTAAAGAACTCGAACCACATGCATATTTCATAAGAAAAACAAGCCAAGTAACAATGAAAGATTTTAAATATATCGGTGCATCCGTAATTTCTAGCAGTTAATTTTAATTAAAAAATATAAAAAATATATAAATCAAAATTAACGATTACAAATTATAAATATATCAATGTTAAAAACTTTCAAAAAAATAAAGGCGAATGTTTAAAATTCAACATAAACCGAATTGAAGATAGAGGGTAGCAAATTTTGAATTTGCAGACTAAAATCAGCTATTATTAGTATGTAGTTAAAGGAGGTGCGTGTGTATGACATGGGCGCATTGGCCCCCTAAATTAATAAATCTACGTATAAATTTTTCTATTTTTATACTTTGGCCTCTCTTAATATTATTTTCTCCCTCTTGTTCACTTATGTTTTTTAAGTTGGCCCCTCCAAATAATAGCTCTAGCTTCATTTTCGTGTATAATATACAATAAATACAAAATATATATTGAAAATAATAAAATTATATATGTATTTATGTATAAATATATGGTGGCTGATTTTATTGACTGATTTTAGTGTATAAATAGAATTCTTAAAAATTTAAATGGCTAAAGCAAATGTTAATTTAAAAGGATCGGATAGAGTTTTGTGTGAAATTTTACATGAGCTTTCTTTAGTTTCCTTTTTATTTGTACTATGTTATTTTCTTTTTTAGTTCAATAAAGATTCAATTCTAAACGTTTTAACTATATGATATTTTGATATCATATGAAAAAATCACTTTTCTTCAAAAATTTAATCGGATAAAACAAGATATATAAATATTTTTTATCATTACTTATGATATAAACTTAAAATAAAATCATTTTAAAGGTTCTAATATTTGTAAGAATGAAATAATTGTTATTGCATTGTTACGGATATTGATTTCTCAAGTTATATTAAACATATACAATTTCGTACATTAACCTATGAATAAGTGTTTTTATCAACCGAGTGCTTAACCAAGCAAATTGGCTTACGCGCCCTTTTTCCTTATTATAATGTCCTTTTTTTTTTCTTCTTGAGACACGCCAAAATCAGTTTTTCATTTTCATTCTTTCTTCTTCTTCTTAGCTTCGTTCTTCTTCTTTTGTTTTCTGCAACGCTGTTGATTTCATCGTTTGATTCGTGTGATTTGTGATTCATAATTCTCGATTTCAACATTTTCTGCAACCTTTTTCTTCTGCATCGTTCTTCTACGTCGTTTTCTGCATTGTTTACGTGAGGTAAGTTCGTTTTTGTGTTCTGCAACGTTCTTAGATTTGATTTTTGTTTTTGTTTTCTTTTTCTATTGTTAGATTTTGTTATGCAACTTTCGTGTTCGTTTTCTGTTGTTCAATTTTCATCTCTGTGTTTTTGTCTTTTACGTTGTTCTAAAATGGAAGCTTGTAGATGCAGATATGGAAGGAAGATGAAAAAGAAGAAGAATATTATGATGCAGACATGGAAAAAGCAAGCAAGGAAGAAAGGAAGAAAATTTTATTTATGTGCATTAGTTTTTTATTTCGGTGTAGTATATCTTTATATTTTGATGCAGTTTTGAATTTACATGACTTTTTTAGTTTGGTTGTGTTTTTCATTTTTCTGTACATTTTTGCTTTTGTTTCGGTTCAGTATACCTTTAGATTTCGATGCAATTTTGAGTTTACATGATTTCTTTAATTTGATTGTGTTTTTTATTTTTCTGTACATTTTTGCTTTTATTTCGGTACAATATATCTTTATATTTCAAGTGCAGTTTTGAATTTTACATAATTTCCTTAATTTTGAGTTTTATAACAATAATAACAGCAACAATAACAACAACAACAACAATAACAATAATGAAGATGACGACAGCAACAATAACAACATTAACAACAAAGAAGAAGAGGAGAAGAAGTTGCAGGCATGAAAGAAGAAGAAGAAGAAAAATAAGAAGAACATGGCAAGAAGAAGTTGCAGACATAGGAGGACGAAGAGAAAAAGGCGTTGGTGAACAGCACATGTATCATGCTCTTTTTTGTAAGTGTAGTATTGTTATAAATTTATTTGATTAGTCACTTTTAGTTGATAAAAAACACTTATTGAATTAGCATTAACGAATAAAAGCTAAGTTTGTGTAATATACACATAATTACTGAATCTATTATAATAAGAAAGTTAATCATTTTCTGATAGATTTAGACAACATATTAGAATTAGGATGGAGTGTGAATAACTTAATTCCAAAACTAAGCTTAAAGATATTTTTTTTCACATTTATAATTTATCTAAAAACCATATTCTTCAAAAATGTGAAACTTGTAATAATATAAAGCTATTCAACATTTTTGCCACAGTTTCTATATGAATAATGCTATATAAACTCCATATTTGATACTCAAATTTAAAATAAAAAAATAGTTTAAAATTATGAAATCTTTTATTGTCTTTTTACTATGCAATGAACCCTACCTTAGTAATCCTTATTAGGCAGTATCATGAGCATCCAGCTGCAGTTCTACGTTTTTCTTCCCCAGTGGCGTCACCCGTTCATACATATGTTCTTGAATTTCTCCACTAACCCAAGCTCCTGATGCTCTGCAAAAACTCATTCGTAGATGAAATCTGTTAAACAATTTTTTGGTTAAAGATCTTGTACTTTTTCAAAGCCTTTGATTTTTCCTTTTTTCAATTTTTTTTTCTACCTTGACATTTTGTTCGTATATTTGATAAGGAAATTAAAACGAAATAATTAAGAAACAAACGGCAATTAAACATTTAAAATCAGCTAAAACTTCAATAATAGAAATATATAATTGAAGCGCTCTTGAGAGCAAATCTTCACGAACACACAAAATAAATAAATAAATAAATTTACTCTACAGTTAGATTCGGATGACCGTACATTAAGAAACTGCCACGAGAAGAGATGATGAAAGAGCTTAGACATGCAAAAGGAGCTCCGTTTATTTGTTCCCGAAAAGGGATAGATTGCAAAAATGATGAAGCTGATGAAAAATGTATGTTTAGTATTCAGCAATAATAAGAAGCTACTGTCTGTGTTCTTTCACTGCTTTGGGATGAATGGAAAATGAGCTCGTGAACCAAACAAATGGGAAACACCACTTGCTCGTTCGCAAATGTCAAATAATACACATATAAATATATTAAATTTGATAATTAATTTTATCCAATATATTTTTCATGTATATATACATTAAACATCAACTATTATTGTTACATTTCTTTACCTTCCTATATCTTTATGGAAAAAAATACCTTATAGCCGACATCAATCAATATCATTCTTTATATTTTTTGGCGTACATATGCCAAGAAGCAAATATTAAAGCTATGCTTTTAGCTAGTGAGAATAATCTAGGTAATTAACTTTTTTTTATTAGTTAATATCAGTAAATTATTAATCCTAAACTCTGAATTTTTTTAAAAATAAATCATTTTAAAATTAAAAACAAAAGTTAACTTGTATTGACTATATAAAAGTTGGTTTTCTAGACTTTTGTTTTAGTTATCAATGAAGCAATGATGCTACTTGTATCATCTCTTCTCTCAAATAAATAGTGTTATTTTAAAATTTTATTATAGTCTAATTAATGAGAATTATTATCTTATTATTGATGAATTTATTCAAAATTGATCTCTCTTTACCTTTGTGTCCGTTCTTATTATTCCCGTTCCCTTTAGGATTACTAATTAACAAATATTTTTACTGTTAATTAAACTTCGTCTTTTTTCTTTTTACATTTTTAAATTCATATTTTTTTTGTGACAATTTTAAACGTCATATTTAAAAATTAAATAGAATTTTTGCTATAACTATTGTTAAGATAATTATTGTGAAACTTATATTAAAAAATACTGAAAAAAATCTTCAAGGCATTAATAATAATAATAATAATAATAATAATAATAATAATAATAATAATAATTAATGAGACACTCCTAAATTAATATCAAAAACTAAAGATAATAGGTAACAGAAACTAGTAAAAGATTATCAATAAAAGCTCTCTCGAGTCCACATAAACATGATGAAAACCTATTTCAAAAGCAATATAACGGCAAAAGTCAAATTTGCTGAAAAAATGTCACAATAATATAAAACTGTACATGTCATCCACCACAATTACTAATAGACCCATCTGTGTTAATTTTTTTTTTTTTTTTGAATAGACCCATCTGTGTTAATTTTGACACAGCTTATGTGGGAATATACCTATGAAAAGTAAATGTGATCAATGTCTTAAAGTTTTTAAATATTCATCATTAAATTTTTATGTAAAAAAATGCATGTGGTAATAAATAAAAATTGAGTAAAGATTTAAATAAATTTTCCTCCTCTTTTAGCATGTGGCCGACCAGTCAACAATACTGTAAATTTTACAACTTAAACAAAAAATAATAAATATTAAATATATTTTAGTAGCTGAGCAAAAACTAATAAACAAATGAACTCGAGGCCTCATATTTTTGTCCTATTCCACGGCTATACTTTAGGGTTCTGTAATTTCATGAGACCCTATATTTTCCATTAGCTTTCATTTTTTTATTTATTTTTTGTGTGTCTCCATTAGCTTTGATTGAACACGCATGATGAGAAAGATGTTATTTAAAAAAGAAATTTGTTACATAGAACTTTACAACCACTCCCGATATTATTTTTAATTTTGGATTTGGTTTGATTTTTATTCCACGCACGTAGTTCCTATGAAACAACAATATAACATCTAGCGACAAACATTACTGACGATATTATTTTAATTTATACGAGATGAGATGCCAAGCTAAATCACAAACTTCTCTTCTAGTGTTATTTCGCATGGACCAATGCAAGTCGATGAGAGTGGAGACCAACCAAATTTATTCACGATGATAATGTTTAGGCAAGTTGTTTTTTTTTTTTAATTAGATTTAGGCAAGTTGTTTAAAACTTTAAATTATATATATATCACCTTTTATTGATTCTCTTTCTATCTTTTCGCTCGTACAGTAGAGATTTAATTAATTATCTTTTTTTTTTAAATGTATCATAATCTAAAAGTTTTATCACCAAAAAAATTCTAAAGGTTTATAATTTAATTCTTGTTAAATCATACAAAATAATTTTTTAATTAATATAAGACAAAAAAAAATAAAATACCCACATATAAAAGTTTACACAACCTCAAGAGTTTTAAACTTTTAATTAAATTTCCCTAAAATCTATCTTTTTACTGGTGCCTATCAGAGTCATGATTTCTACTAAAATAATTATAGTACGTGAACGTGCATATTCAATTGGTTAAGGGTTACCAACTTCGTGGTGGTCACTGGTAACAAATTTTCAAAAGAATTACTCTCACTCATCCTTTCTAGATTTTCAAAATTCAAAAAAAATTATTTACATATTAAAATCAACAATCAAAATTAATTATTATGTATTTAGACATAAAAATATATGTCCCTTCGAGGACATCCGATAAAATTGGAACGAGACATAAAAATATATAAATATATAATTTATATTTTTAATATATATTTAATATTTTAATATATATTATACACTAATAATTAATTTTAATAATGATTTTAATGTTCAAAACTTTTATATAATATTTTAATATTTTAGTATGTAGTCATCCATTTAAACAAAAAATCTACCGATCAATACATTTTATACACAAAATAAGATGTAAACTTCTCATATGCTTGAATAAATAAAATAAGAAATCAGATGATGAGTTACCAGAGTATATGTTTTTTTTTTCAAAAAATATAAGATAATAGATAAGACTATACATACTGTGTGAGATGGATGGAAAATTAATGTATTCATTCTGATATTTGACATAAAAAGAGGTAGATCGAAATATGAACCACTATTATTTGAATTTTTTTTAGTCCACTACCATTATTTTCTTGAGTTGATTGATTTGTTACAGAAAGTATATTTTATATCAATAATTAACTTACTTATTGATTTTTTATATATACGCAATATAATTTGTATTTATTTTATAGATAAATACTTCAATACCTTTTTTTATTTAAAGATAATTTTTTTAAAATATTAATTTATAATTGACTCAATAATAAATCAATTATTTTAAAATTTAAGTATATAATTTTATCTAAACAAAAATTCTCCTAATCGAGTCATAGCCCTTATCAAAACTCTTATGATTTTGTTTAAATATATAATTTTATGCTAATAAACAAGATATAAGAGGCAAAAACTTTTTGTTCCATGGGTGCACAAGCCTGTAGCAGAAGATAATGTTTGTGCTTTGAACCATTTATTGGGCTAATGCATGCCCCAGTCACCAATAATTGTACCCTAAACCTTACTGCTTTATGTCCTTATGAATACAAGACTCGGATGGGACTGTCAGTGGGACATCACTCATCAGCATTATTAGGGTTCTGATATTTAAGGCCGTTGGATGGGTGCCAACTGGCAACTGCCAAGTCTCTCTCACCTTTTCATTTTTGACCTTGTTTGTTTTATTTAACTTTTGGTACATGATATTTTTCTCCCCGTTCAGAAGCAGACAAAGCAGAAGCCTTGAGATTTGAGAAGCAGACGTGACACTGTCTAATAATAATGTAATTGGTAGTATTCTGATGTTTGGGACAATGTCTAAATATATTCGTAAAGTTGGAAACCTTTTATTTATGTGTCAAACGTTTTAAAATTATATTAACGTTGTCCTGCTGTGAAGCGATATTAGAATTTAGAGTAAACATTTAATTTCGTCTCTAACCATTTTTAATTTAGACAAACTTACTTCTAATGATTCGAAAACCTCAGTTCAACCCTTAATCATTTAAAAATTAGAATAAATAGGACCTTAAAATCGATTTGTGAGGTTAGAATTTAGGATTGATAAATTAATTTTAAAGACCTATTTATCTAATTTTTATATGGTTGAGGACCGAATTGAAGTTTTGGATCATTAGGGATAAGTTTGTCCAAATTAAAAATGATCAAAAACTGAATTGAGTATTTACTCTATTTATTAATAAAGGCATAAATGTAAATACAACTACGCTACGTAACCAACAATAACGTGAACAACGGTAACCAACGCGCACCACTGTTTTCTGCACAACACGAGTTGCAATAAACAAATTCGTGGGTACGAAATATTTCCTGCACAACACGAGTTGCAGCGGGATAATCAAAGCTGGTGGAGGAAAGCAATTGGTGCAGCTGGTTTATTTCGCGGAGCGTAAATTCCTTCGGTGATTCTTGTGTTATGTGGCATTGCATGTGCCAAAGAGTGAGACTCTTATTGCTCAAGAACACGTGCCAAACAACATAAGGAGGACGGTGGCATAGATGGAGAATAACCTCTCCTAACCAATGATAAATGCTTGGGAAAAAACAATGGAATCAACAAAGATCATCCAGAATATAATAAAAGATCATCTTGGCTAAGTTAAGAGATCATCCAGACTGCACTAAAAATTGTTAAAGTTCTCCAAAAACGAACTCAACTTTCCCACTACTTAATTAGTCAACACCTGCACCATACAATAAAATCCTTCCTGTAAAAATGTTTTTCCACTCCAACATTGCTAAATTCTAGTGAAATCTGCGACATGAATCACAGTGAAGATGATTTATTTACTACTAAAGAAATGTTCACTAAAGTTAAATCCAGATGATCACTATCAAATAAAATTAGAAGTTGATCCATTGATCTGAGACAATCCAAATTCTTAGAATCCATGATGAAAACAAATGTTTAAACAATGAAACAAGATGAATGTACTCACGTTGATAGTACTTTCAATGGAGGTTGAGTGTGTTTTCAATGGAGGTCTCTCTCAATTTCTTTGACGGCGAACCGAAACAAGAGGCATCCATCACATTGAATCGGCAAAGATGGCGCTGCCTTGGTCAAGCTTAAAGACGAAACTGAGAATGTGCTTGATGGATGTCACTAATTGTTGACGGAGAAACGCAATGAAATTCTGCAGATTGAATTCAGGAATACAGCGTTTCCATGGTTGTAGCTTGAAGAAGAAAAAATGAGCTTGTTGAAACGCAACCTATTAATGTCGTTTTCCCTATTGTTATTCTATTGGTTATGTTGGTTACAATATACATTGGTCATGTAAACTTCCTCATGTAAATATTAGTTCACAAGTACATAAATATTATAAATGATAAATTTATTTCATTCATGTCTATTATTATTTTTCTTATTATGCGAACAATACAAAGATAAAAAGAAGAGAAGTACAAAACTTTTTTTCTTCCTCACTAAAACTTTATCATTCTTGAGTTATTAGAGTTTAGTTGTGGGTAAAAAATATGTATAGAAAGTTGTTGGTTAATTAATTTTATATTTGGAAAAGAAAATTGTTGAAATTTATTATAATAGAGTTAATATAGAACAAGATTGATACAATTTCAAAACATCAGGAATAAAAATAAAACGTTTAAAATGCTAGACATATTTTTAGGATTTATGCCAAATATTAAAAATGAAAACGATATTTTGCCCTAATATAATTTTCAGAACATAAATATAATATTAATTGAAATTTTGATATGAATAATAAATAATTCTATTTATTCAAATTTTTTAAATATTATCAAGATATTTTTTATTTTAATGTTTTGTTCATATGATACAATAAAACTAATATCTCTTTCTAAAAAAAACTAGGGAGCCAACACATTATGACCAATAGAAACCAACACATAGTTATGGATGACAATTCATATAAATTTTGGATGATAACTCAATTTTGGATATATGAGTTACGAATGATAACTCATATAAATTTTAAATGATAATTTAATTATTGGCTTCCTAATGATTCGCTAACGTTGATTTCGTAGTACTATTTTTTTTCTAAATAAACATCTTTATGGAAAAAAAATTAATGAACTTAAATAAAAAAAATTTTATATTTAATAATATATCTTAAAAATAATTATGTATACAATATTAAAATTACGTATATTTTATACAAAATTAACAATAAAAATTTTCCAGTATATTCAAAAGGTTAATTTATATGATAAATTTATTTAAAAAATTGGTAATTTTATCGTTAATATTATTTTTTTTAGTAATGTAACTCATACACTCACACACTCGACAAATTACCTCCTTTTCAACCGCAGATGCAACCTAGATCTTTGGATTTTGAGACACTTCTGATTAATGCTAGGACAGAGAAAGATTGGCTTAATATATTTTGATTCCTCCGCATTACCGCAAATACCTAGTCTTGAAGCCGAGTCCTTGGTTTAATATTATCCTTTTGAAAATATATGCTTAGAGATTGTATTTGAAGACTTCCCAACTTTTATACAAGAATGATTGCATTACATAAGGCAGAAGCCAAACTTTAATTAAATGGCTACTATAGGCCTATAGTGTCCGTGAATTCCACTTTTAATTCAATTTAAAATTAATTATACAAATGATATTCTGTTACTAAAAGTAGCAACTGCAATCTGCAATTGTGACATCTATTGCACTTTTTGTAGATTCATTTTTGGCATCACCTAATAATTTATAACCATATCAGTCAGTTCATTCTAATGCCCAGAAGCCTTTTTCTTAAGGATATGCTTATTTTATTGTACAGGTCTTTTGTAGGTTGATAAAGATACACATCCAAGTTTCGACATTCTCTGCTTCTGGTTATGTAGCAGAATATGATATGATTCTATAATTTATAACAAAACAAGAAAAAAGTTGAAAACTTAATAAGCCTAGTGTGTTACACTCAAAATGTAGTGACATAATATTAAATTTATAATAGAATACAAACAATTTTTTGTTCTTAAAAAAAGAAAGTAGCTAAAACAATGAATAAAGCAAAATAACTAATACAATTTAACAGTGCTATCCTCCATATTATCCATAAGTTACAATAATAATGCAATCAGCAAATCTATCACACACATCTAATAACACTACATATACTAACACAGATCATCATCAACCTTTTTTTTCTTCTTTTTAAATTAATAACTACACCACACATGCACACTCTTTTTTCTTTTTTAAAGTTTTTTAATACACATTCACTCATTTTTTTTCTTCTTTAACTTATAACCACATCACATTTGCACTCTTTTTTTCCTTTTTTTTAAAATATATAACCACACTACACATGCTCTTTTTTTTTATTATTATTATTTTAAAACACAACATAAAACAAGACAATTTGACAATATTCCTTTCTCTTCATCAATGTCTTGGCCAGGCGCATATCCTCTTTTTGTTTCTGACTTCATTATTGGGATTAAATTTCGCCTAATCAAACTGTCAATATACACGTGCTAGTTTAAAAATGGATAAAATTAAAATAAAAAATCTAAACTCGAGAAATATAATACATGCAGTAAAAATAAAAATAAAAATGACCCTAATATAACTCATTCTTAATTTGGGATCTACAAGAAAGGCAAGTTGACATAATAATAGAAATCAGATTTTTGCTTTTGAAACTTTTAATCCTATGCAGTAAATTAATGAAATATATTTTTCAAAATTTAAATAGTAGAACTAAGTATGTAATCATTTTATATTCTAACAAAGATTCTTAAGACTTAACCATAAGTGAATCTTCATCCTGATAATGTTTTAAACTTAATTTTTAAAAAAAAGGGTAAATTGATGATTTAATAACTGGATCAAGATCAAGCAAATATCTTACATTTACTTTTACTTGAAGAAATTTTTATAATAAGTAAAATGCAGGGTCAAAATAAACAGATAACTCAGAATTGAGGTTAGAAGTAAATACTGAATCCAATATCATTTATTCATATTACCAACCAAATTTCTAACTAATTAAATAATTAACCCTCTCTCACATAATCTAGTGGCTAAGACTTTGGCCATGAAGAAGTTCTAGGCCAATTCAGATTGCAGAGAAGATGATGATGTGTGAGAGAGTACGAAGCTAAGAGAGTCAGGAAGTAAGAAAATATCATGAAATGTAATCTGAATTCATAACTCTCATTGGACACAAGTTCGAACGATAGAATGTAAGCAGAATCTGTTATGAAGTATGAACTATAACAGCACCAAAACAGAAAAGTTAACTAACTGGGCAAAACAGAAAACTACCTGCACAATTATATAGTTAACTACCTTATCTCTATTAGGGAAGAAACATAACTATATAATTGTTGGCTACACTCTTACTTGAAGGCCCCTATGGTCCATAATTCCACATATCTTTCCTCTTGGTAGCTCTGACAAACACTAACATACTAAGGACTTTGGGGAATTTGAAACACTCATAACAGGATGTGGTGTTAAATTAGCAACTTAATTTGATTTAGCAAAAAAGAATTATAGTATTTTACTAATCCAACTATGTATGTGCCAGCTAAATTAATTTTTCTTGTTGACTAAACTGAAACGAAACATTCTGACTTAGTAGCAACTCTCTTTCCTGTATGCTTGCATCTCTGAATTAGCTATGAGCAGTATGAATAAGAAGAAAAAGAAAAATGCATGGCATATCAACTAAGACTCTTAATTAGCATAAATGTGCAAACAAAATTGTATTCTAAAATGTTTTAACAAATTCTGAGTATAATAAATTTGAAAAGAGTGAACTTTAGTCTAAAAAGAAAAGAATGCAATACATGCACATCCTTTCAAATGCCTTCCGTACACCACGATTGAGATCAACTTCTAACAAAACTGCATCTTCATCCTCCTTAAATCCAATCCCTAACACTTCATACAGGTAG